>CAEGAF010121540.1:0-62414 GCA_903067075.1 Micropoecilia bifurca | reverse complement strand
ATTAATTCAATCCAACTTTATAACAGTCACAAAATGTCACCAAAATCACTCTGTCCCTCTAAAATCTTTCAGAAAATTGCAAAAGTGTATTGAATTGAATTGTTTGCTGAATATCGCAATATATATCGTATCGTGGGCAGAGTATCATGTATCGTATCGTGAGATTATTGTATCACTACAGCCCTAGTCTAGAACCACTGTAAGCACAAACATGCAGTGATGCAATGGAGTCTATGCTCAGCATTTGTTGCGATAAGCTTTTCTAGAAGTGTGAAGCTGAAGGGAGTTAAAGGAAAAGGGGAAAATGATGCACACCTGGTCTGCAAACGACGACATATACGATGACTGTAGTGTCATTAACATCCCACCAGACAGTTGTGTCTCAAACACTTACATCTCTAGGAATCCATCTAGTTCACTCTTCTACTAACGTCCCTGAAAGTCTCCTTCAGTTTACAGTAAGGGTGTCAAACTCCAGTCAGCGTCCTGCAGGTTTTGGATATGTTCCATCTCCAACCCGTCTACGTCGAAACATTTACCTTCTGAGGCACTTAAGGCCCACAGAGTCCTGCTAATTACCGAATTATGTAAATCAGGTATTTCAACACAGTTGAGCCTCTAGGGCTGGAGTCTGACACCTGTGGCTGAGGGAAAGTAAGACTTTTTTTAACAATCAGAAACACTAGAGAATACAACCAGAACCCAAACTTTGAATGAGGAATAATTAAATTGTTTTTGGATGAATATAGTTTGTTGTAAGAGCTTCACCTGCTTCTGATGCAAACTTGGCACCAGTTTGTGTCCAGTATCAAAATGTAACAAATTTTCTTTTTAACATTAAGGTTTTAAAACCACATCTTCATTTGTTTGTACCATTTTGATGAGAGGTTACTGCCCCTCCCTCACCTATTGCTGCCAGTTAAATAACTAAAAGAACACTACTACTCTTTTCCTTCACCTAAAACATACATAGATGAGTTAAAATGTTTTCTTTAGCAAACAGTAAAGACCGAGAATTAATGTTATTGGTAATTTTGTAACTATAACAAATAATGTAGCATACTATTTTATCTCCAAATGTGGTTATATAATGAAAACAATGTATTTTTCCTCATATTATAACTGGTTATAAGTGGCTCATGCTTAATACTAAGACATGATCATTTTTAAACCCATTTGCTATTTATTTTTAGTAAACAGAGTGGAAAAAATTTAAAAACTACAAACACCAATGTTTTTTGGGGGGGGGTATCTTTTCAAAAGAAAGCCAGCAAGTAGAAAAATTAGGTACAAAAATTGAAGTAAAAGATGCAGAAGGGACATAAATTTTCCTACAAATATTGTCAAACAGATGATTTCTTTAAACAAATCTGTGCATGTGGTTTGCTGAAGTACAAAAACTTTCTGCACAGAAAATGATTTGCAAAACTGCAGATTTCTACACTGACTTTTATAACTTTTTTTAATATTTGCTTACCTGGTGAAGCTCAAAGCAAATATTCCATTTCTTGTTCATAAACAAAAGCTCAGTTTTAAAGGCAGAAGAATATTAAGAATTTTCTGCTTCTCACTGAGGAGTTTTTTCTTTACACAGCTAAAAAACCTTGGATGTTCTGGAGAGAAATTTTGATTTAGCGTAATTCTTCAACCCACAGAAACTAATAACTAAATAGAGTCATCAAGGGAAACTGACTCTGCTCCTTTACTGTTCAGTATGTTTTGAATCACAGGGTTCCTTGTGTGTTTTTGTCAGTCGTAGCTTTATTGCGCTCTCATAAAATACAAAGGTCCAGCTGCCCTTTTATGTTGGGTCAGGTTTTATTGAGAAAGAGGTGATTTGGCTTCACAGTGGCCCTCTGCTTCCAAAGCTGCAGAGTTTGGCTTTATCTGCAGATCAGAGGCTGCACGGCCAAGCCTTTGTACTGCCTGGCCTTTTATCTAAAAGAGGAGGCAGGTTTGGCCCCTGCTGCTCTCTCTCCCTCTGTCTGTCTGTCTGTCTGTCTGTCTGTCCACCTGCTAGTCAGTGTCGCTGCACTCGTTTTTTTTTCCAGCTGCATGTGTTTCCGTCACCTCTTTCTTTGTCTTTATCTCCTTTGTCTTTCACCTGTCATCTGTTTTTGCTCCTTCGCCTGGTCCTCATTCCAGCTCCATCAGTCTAAGGGTTCGTTCACACAGCAGCCTGAAGTGACTCAATTCCGATTTTTTTGGCAATTCCGATTTTTTTGCAGGGTCGTTTACACTGACAGTAAATGGACCTGTTTGTGTTCTGCATGTAAACGGGCAAACGACCTGAAAGTGTCCCGCATGCGCAGTAGAGGGCGCTGTAGCGTCAGCGTTCTCAGTGTTCTGCCAACCGCCATAAGAAGAAGAAGAAGAGCTCAGTGTTTGAGGAAGTAAACATGGAGGCTAACGGTGGAGCTTAGCTTATATATTTGAAGTTGTTATCCAGCTGGAGCAACATATTAACAACTTAATCCTCATATAGTCGTCATGGTTGTTGTTTTTCTTCCCACTTGTGTATCAGGACGCGGAATAGTGAGATTTGTTGAGAATCAGTGATGTTCAGTTCGGATGAATGTGACCTGGACGTTATGGTCGCATTTGAATCGGATACGTATCGGATATGGATCAGATTTGAAAAAGAATCCAACCTGAGCTGTTCACACTGCCATGAAAAGATCGGATGCAGGTCGCATTACGTCAAAAAAATCTGAACTGGGTCACTTCAGGCTGCAGTGTGAACACAGCCTAATTCATCTGTTTAGACGTGAAGAGTGTGCTGAGCTGAGATCCGTCATATGTGGTCATCGCTTCTACTCACCCTCTCCCAGGGTGCTGTGTAATTATTTTTATTAAGTGAAAGGGACACATTTCATACACATGCTTTCCATGCTCTTGGCATTACACCTACATACACCCACACAAGCCTTAATCACCATGCTCCACCATCTCTAATTCATATTCATTAAGCGTGAAATATTATAGAAATAAGTTTGGTAATAGCAATCATCTTTCAATTATCTGGGATTCGTTAGCCTTCTGACAAGACACAGAAAAAGGAAAATCATGAATATCAAATGGGCCCAATTTTAACAAATCATCATGGACTAAATCACAATTTCATGAATGAATAAAATTAATTAACCAGCAGCAGACAAATGAATCATTCCAGTAAGAAAAGCTGACAGTTTTTTTTCACAAAGAGCTGATCAAACATCTCTCAATAATATCTGCTCATCAAACGAATGTGAACGATGTACGCCTGCTGCGTTGAATTAATAATAAAGTCTTATTTCTTCAGTTTTCTGTTGTTTTTTACTGTACTTATTTACTTGTTCTTTCCTAAGTGTCTCATTTATCTCTTTGCCAACCTTTTTTTCCTGCTTTTTCCAAACCTTCAGCTTCAGACATTGCTTCTGATCAGGGCCAGGTGTTGGTCATTGTAACAGCAGCAGTCGGCGGTTTCACCCTTCTCATCATCCTCACGCTCTTCCTCCTCATCACTGGAAGGTAAGACCAATTACAAGCCTTAACTTACAGTAACGAAACTGTGTGAGTTTCAAATGTAAGCTTTTCAGATGTAAAAGCTTGGAAACTTTTTTTTATATTTTTTCCAAACGTGTATGGAGAAATTATTCACTTTTGGTTCAGTTTGGCTTTTATATTGAGGGTGTGTTTGGTTTTGCAAAATAATTCATAGTCCTTGAACTTTTTATTCAAGAAAACAAGCATGCATTTAATTGAAATTGAATATGATAAATTAGTTCTGCACCCTTCATGAAAGTAATGGGAGAAAAAAGATCAATCAACCAATCAGTTTTATTTGTACCATTAGGTAGATCTGCTTACAGTGAGGTGAGTTAGCCTTGTTGCTGGACAAGAAACTTTAAACAGACACACAATAAATATAAATGATTCAAAATGGCCTGGTGCTCAGTATTATAAAATATCAACTACAATAAAAAATAAAAATTAAATTAACTAAAATAAATAAATAAATAAAATGTAGCAGGAAACAGTGGATATCTGCAGTAACACAGTAAATCACGGTGATGGCAGCATTAGGATGCTTTATTATTTAGCTTGAACATGGAAGCTGGTTGGAAGGAGCTAAAAATAAAAAACTGGCAAAGCCCTAAAAAGCCCTGCAGTAATACAGTCAAAGTTTGTTCTCGACTCTGGAAATATTAAAGTTATTTGGAAAACATGCTGTGGTATTTTTAAAATCGCAACAATGATGCAACGCTGATGATTCTCGGCACAAAATTTCCACCACTTCCATAGGTGTAAGCATCTCAGTCACTCTACAGCTGATCTAATGTGTTATTTGGATGCACAGTGTTAATGCATTTCACACTAAAGTCATCTTTTGTGATTGACTTTTGGTCTCCTAAATGTTTCTCCAATTAATCCTCTCCCTGTCAGTTTGGGTGGATGGTTATGTTTTGGTAGCTTTGCAGTAAAGTTTGTATTTTTCAGATGATGGATTAAATTTTACACTGCCAAATAATAATAATAAATGATAAGATATAATTTTATAACCTAACACATTTTTTTAAATCTCCTCATCTTTATTGCTCTGTTGCTTCGTTTTCATGTTGCTGTTTGTACTTTAATTTTCTCTAACCTCATGACCTTTAATGTATGCTGAAAATAAACTACACTCCAGTAGATCCTGTTACAAAAATAAGAAGTTTCTGAAGTTTTAATTGGTTGGAGTGGCTTTTCTTCACGCCACAGTTTTGAGGTTATTTGTCAAAGTTAAAAAGCATCTATTTTTTTAATTTCCCCTTTATAATTAAGCTGCTTTTTTGTTAAACATTTGGATGAAATGTGACAAATTGTGAAATCCTATTAATACTTAATACAGCATGGCGAGAAGGTCAAAAATTAAATGAGGAAGAAGTACATTGTTCAAAAGTTATGTACTGTATTTTCTGGACTATAGAGCGCACCTCACTATAAGCCGCACCCACAAAGTAAAAAAAAAACCTGTAAACGTACATATATGAGCTGCCCCAGGTTATAAGCCGCTGGTTCAAAGTGTAGGGAGAAAGCAGCGGTTTATAGTCCGAAAATACGGACTATAAAAAAACTGAAATTTGACATTTTTGTCTGTATTTTTAAGTCATGTTGGAAAAAGTATCAAATTTTCTCTTGAAATTTTAAATTTAAACATTTCCCATGGAAAAAGAGCAAAAACTTTTATTAAAACTGTCTTTGGACCAAGAGCACATATTTAGCCAACACCTATGTCTCAATACTGTTATGCTTCTGTGTCCGGAACTTGGCTTCAGATGTCAGCCTGAAAGAAAATATAATGCAACTTATATTGTGTAATATTGCATTACATCAATTCCAGAGCTTTTAATGCCTCGACTCTTAAGAAGAAAGTGTATTAATTTATAGTGTAGGAAGCAGACACAAGTACATAAAGCTCAGAAGAGAAGAGAGGTAAATCTGTCAAAACACATTCAAGCGCATTCACACTCTTGCACATACAACCAATCTGTTTTCATCTATGTGAAGATGCGATGTGCAAGTATGAGGGGGGCAAGTCAACATTTCTCTCACTTTATTTCAGAGGTGTGATGTGAAGGTATGGTGACTAAATAATGTGCCATTTCAGTCTGAACAGCTTGGACAAAAATAAATGGAATACCATCAACTCAGACATAGTTTCTCCTATGATTTGCATTTTTTTTTTTATTTCTTGCATTTTAAGCGTGGAGCGTAACCTGCGCAGCATTGAAATGCAGGAAAATATGCATTTACGGATGTAATTATAGTTGCATGATTCAAAAACAAACCAAAATATATTAAAAACCATTTGTTCAAACAAATAAAAGCAGAGAAATGTAATGATTTGCTCATCTTATCAACCATGGAAGATTTTTTTTTCTCTGCTGAACCAAAATCCATTTAAAAAACAAGAGGCAAACTTACAAAAAAATGAAAATGGAAGTAGAAGAATAAGCTTTGTTTCCAGTTCCCAAAATTATAGCAAGCTTTTTTATCCTCTGATTGTACCAACTCACTAAAATTACACCACTGGGCTGTTCATTCTTTTCATTACTTTCTTACAATATGCAGACCATTCTGCACCGGACCCTCATTAGGGAGATAATATTTCAGCAGCGATTGCATGAGACACACTTTTTCATTTTCTCTGCAGAAACAGCAGAATCAGAGATGTGTCAATCAAGCCTTTTGAAGAGATCTAATCATGTAAAGAGAGCGAAAACACCTGTGTGGGTGGTAGAAAGGTTTGCCAGGGTCTCCAGATTTAGAACATGTTCAGATTGTTGAACATTCACCATTCAATACTGGCACGTATGAATATTTAACATAATGAGATAAATTCAAAGAACCCTCTCCTACCTTGTGAAAATTCATAACAATTCAGTTTTATAAATGGTTGTAACTTTTTTAACAAAAGTTGGCTACGAAAATATGCTGTCTGCTAAAACCACTAAATCGCTGGAGTATTGAAGCTTTTTCCTTTTCTTAAAGCCAGAGGTTAACTTCCATTCATCATGGTTATGAATGTTGTATTAAATTTCAGCTTCAATTTTTTTTCAAACCAACCAATAACAGCTTCAACGAACTTTACAAAAAATAATTGTTTGTGCAAATTTTAGCAGGTTGCATTCTTTTTGAAATACTCAAGAAGCTTCTGACGTAATTTGAAATTAGCCGCTCTTCCTATCAAAAGTTATAAAATGTATTTGAATTAATTGGTTTTCCATCTCGCTGTTGACTTTACATTAAGATTTAGAAGGTATGACATTATCAGTATGTGGAACAATTAAAAGAAACACAAAGAAACTGAAAAACAGATAGACAGATTAGTAGTGATTATGACTATTAATGTCATTCATATCACCACCATTGCTCATACATTCTCACTCCCACGTGGTTAATAATACCGATTCTTTAAAACACAAAACTTTGTTTCTTTTTCTTTGTTTGTTCTGTGACATTTTATTTAATGATTTTTTTTTTCTTAATGTAATGTACCACACTATGTATTTTCTACTCTGATATTAAATACATTTCTATTAAATAAATAAAAAAGATTTTGGAGGTAGTTCTGCAGTTAAGCATTCTGCTTAAGACCCGCAGCATGATACTTCCACTACCACATCTGATAATTCATATTTGGTTGGACTCCTCCGATTGACCTTAATAAGCATTAATTCAGCTGATACTTGACTTGTTCAAAGATGCAAATTGATTTTAATCATTTTTCTCAGCTCTACACTTATAAACACGTCATGTATGAAATGTGACCCCAACTCAAACAGAAATGAAAAAAATGATTGAATTAGCACTAAACTGTGGCTGCTTTAAACTATCTTATTACAAGTGAAGGGATTCCTTTGTACAGATACGTCTCGGTAAATTAAAATACTCATTTTAATTCAGTACCTAGGCAGATTGTTTCCCTCTTGCAAATGAGATTTAAATCTTAATCTGGTTTCGACCTGATTAAATAAAGTAAATTAATACAAATATTGATTTATTTAACACAATTTGATATATTTCAAGTGTAGTATTTTCATCTGTTTGCAATACTTAAAAAAAAAAAGTAGCCCAGACCAAAAGTGCAATACAAAAAAAATTTAAGCTACTTGTAGAAAAATTACTACATCAATGTTGCTTCATATGATGGCAATTAGTCTGAGTGGCTAACGAAGTCCAGGTTGCATTGTCTGTCTTGTTGTCTTCCATTTCACTCCATGTATTCCCAACCCTTTCTTAGGTAGGTTGGATTTTATTCCTCTCCACTTTTTCTGCAAGAATCAGCAGAAGTCCAGTTCCTGTCTTTGCTTCAGGAGTGGCTTATCCTCTCTCACAAATTCTTGAGCAGGCTTTGCTTCACAAGGCTGCAGTTATCCTTGTTACTTATGCTGCTACCTTTTGCTTTTACTTTCTAGTTAACTTTTTTATCGGTATGTACATCACAGCACTTTGTGAACAGCCTCTGACTTGCTTTACTTGTGGAGGAAATCTGCGATGGTTGACTGGTTAATTGTCAAATTAGTAATGATTGTGTACTCCATAATATGATCATAACATAACATTTACAATAAAAATGTATTTGTGTAATGCCCTAACACTCTGCAAAGCTAAAGTCTCCAAAGCTAAAGTCATAGCTTTATCTTCTAAATATTAGAAGATGTAAATCTTCTAATATTTAGAAGATGTAAATCCATAAAATGTCTATAAGTACAACTCAAAAAAGTCCAGGGATTTATTTATTAATTCTCAAAAAGCTGGAGGGATTGATTTATATAATTTGGTAGTAAACAGATAAAAACTGCATTGATTTGATTGATAATGTAAAATTTAAGCACACTTAGTGTTTAGTCTGGAATCTAGAGGGCAACATAAAAAGCTGTGGTGGGCTGGATTTGGCCCACGGTCCTCGAGTTTGACACACATGACACTGACAAAGAACAAGCTGGCAAATAAACTTGCAGGCAGATAATCAGTTAAAAAAAATAAAAACCTTTTAGTTGTTACTTGAAGTTGTAATAAAAGAACAGAACATTCAATTTTCACCCCTTTGTAGAATAATACCAGACTGAATTCATAACATCTCAGTTTTTAACCTATGTTGATTTATTTTGACTAAAAGTGTGAATTTCCTGTGAGAGTTTGTATTTACTGCCTTACCCTTTAGACCATATGTCTACAGAAGTGCTATTTACCAAAGCCTAACCTTTGAAAAACAAATTTCAGAGTAAGCTAAGTGAGATGGATTGATCTTTTTTTGGGGGGGAGGGGGGGTTAATCACAGAAGGATATGTAATTAATATTGGAAAAGTTTTAGCTTTAATGTGCATTTAATGAATTGTAAATTTTGCAATCAGAACCTATTTGTTGTTGATATGATTGAAAAACTACATAATTGTAATTATTCAGCTTTACAGCCACTCCTTGCACTAAATTTCTTATTTTTTTAAATGCACTGTCAGTGTGTGTTGCTTAAGTAAAACCTCAGACATGCAACAACTAAAGCCAAAGCTGCAGGCTTCTTTTGCATTAAACCAGAAGAAGGACCTGTCTCTATATTTTTTTAACTGAATCCTTCTAAAAGCAGCATCAGTATTTGGAGTGTTATTCAACTTGCTCACCGTCTCTCATTGCTGCAATCCCTCTGCCCTGTGTGGGAGGGACTTTCACTTTTCCTCAGTTTTAGAAAAGCTTCAAATGTTGTTTTGCTGCCAGAGACAGATGAGAGCTTTCACTCATCCGGCCCTGAATCGGAGCGAGAAGAGGAGCTGAGGAACGTTTTACACCTGAAAAATAAACCCAGCTCTGTTTGTATCTATTTATGTGAAATGTAGAGTGCAAACTTATATCAGAGCAAAGGTGCCACAGTTGTGCAGATGCAGGCAAGGTGAGGAGGTTTACATAATGTGCTGGGTTTGCTCAGAATTATGTCAGCCTCTGCAAGTGCTTTTGTCCCTTTCATGTCTTCTCCGGCTGTCCTTCCTTTTGTGCCCTTGGTTGCTACAGCAGCTGTGAAAGATAAGAGGCCAAGTGAAAAGTAGTTTGACTTGCACTGATGCTTTGATTAGGTCCCTGAGCCTGTTTGTTTTACCGAGCTCCGCAGGATTGCACAGAACAAGCCAATATGTAGCGCAGCAGTGCTGGGCAGGCCAGAGAACGGCAGCAGATGCCAAACTCTTTGAGTGTGATTGCTGTCTTTGTGCGCGTGTGTGAGGCCTCTTTACAAAATGAAACCCAGTGAGACAGAGACGGATAAAGAGGATCAGCGGTGAGGACTGGAAACGACTGATAAAGGCACATGCCACCAATTCTTTAATGAACAGCTTGACCCCATCAGCAGAGGTCAACGGTTGCTTTCCAAATCCCCTTCTTGTCCTCTCCGCCTGTGGTTATCGGATCTGTCTATCAGTGTCCAGAATCCCACAAACTTCACTTAGCCAAAACCCAATCTGGCAACCTATGGCCCGTGGCCCCTCTGACATCGACTCTAATATGGCAACCCGAATTATGTTAAGTCCTCAAAGGCGAGACGGCCCACATGCAACGCTGTGGCCACATGCGCAATCATGCAAGAAGTTCTTCAGACACATTCTGAGTAGACTTTCACCTCTGACCTTTTCTACTGCTGCAAAAACAAAACCTTTACTAAGTACTTTTGGTTTCATTTCTACACATAAAAAAGACAAAACTAATTTACAAGTAACTTTTCAGCATGAGATTAAAGCTTCGTTTTAGTCAATAATCTCTTAATATTGATGAAAAAGTAATAGTTCTAAGTTAACTAATCTGCCAGTGGAACAAATCCTTATTTCCATAATATAACTTATAATAAATCTCAAGCAAAAATTTTGTATTTATTTGCAGAAAATGTGAAATGGTCAAAATAACACACAAAAAAGATGCAGTGCTTTCAGACCAGAAAACAACAATATTAATGTTTCAACTCAGCAAGAGTTCATAAATCAATATTTGGTGGAATAACCAGGAGGTTTTCAATGTGGTTCAGAGCTGAATATATGGCAACTTACATACAGTTAAAATAAGGCATATTATTTCTCTTCTAGATACTTTTTCATCAATATTAAGGAATTATTGACTTAAACTCCAATACCTTGTTGCACAGTTACTTGTAAGTTGGTTTTGTCTTATTTCAAGTGTAAACCAGACCAAACATAGTTGGTAAGATTTTGTGTTTTTGCAGTGATAGAAAAGGTTAGAGGTGAAAATGTACCCAATGTGTAAAATGGAAAAACTCTGAATAACTTTGACTAATGCTCAAAGTTTCACCTTTTTCATGACTCTTCCATGTTCTCTGAGTTTCATAAATCTGCTTCTTTTTTAAAAAAAAAAAAGTAAAGTTTTTAATGGCTTGATCATTGTAAAAAGTAACGTACCTTGATCCAGAAGACTTACTGAAAACAATTAGTTTCTTCAGACTTTACGGATAAATTATTCTGTTTTCAGCCATGTTTTTGTGAACATATGAAGTTTATTGGATCAACATTTTACTGAAACCTGACCGTCAGACTCTGCACCGACACAGCTGACCTCTGTCCGTCCGCCCGTCCCCGGCAGGACGGCGCCGGGCGCGTTGGCTCGGTCCGGATCACAGTGATGTGGATCCTCAGAGCTGCGGGAGAAGCAGGCCTGTCTACAGCAGTGACAGTGAAGACAGGGCTCTCCGCTGAAGTGCCAGTGTCACAGTGGGAGCTGTCTGTTTCTGTTTCTGTCCCGTCTCTGTTGGGTGTTGGGTCAACCCTCCGGACTGTTTCCTCCTACTTGGCTGCCATTCATTTAAACGACGTCTTCGGTGATTTGTTATGTTATTCCCATTGGGAAGAAACCTTGTTGAACCACACAAAAAAAAAAATCAACACAGACTTAATCCCGCTGTCGGCAGTCGTTTATGTTTTTAAAGTTAATTTCTGTGAGCCTTTATTGTATAAATGCTCAAGCTTGAAATTCATTGACCAGTCTTTAATGGAAAAAGAAAGACAAATTGGCAAAGTTAACTTTTTAACGATCAACTGAAAGTTGAAACTCAGATCATCCTTTTATAAACTTTGCCTCTATAGGAAACAGGCTGTAGAATTATATGTTCTATCTAATAAATGATGAAATATGAGAAGTTTTATTAGGAGATCCACTTGTGGGAGTGAGCGTCCCTCATGCACATGGTCATTAATTAAGTCCTCTACTTGCAAAATACATTTTAAAATTCATCAGTGATGCGGCCTCAGAGAGAGGGCTCAAAGCACCTTTCATTCTTTATACCATTATTTTCCATCTCACTGCCTTCCTGCAGCAGTGCCACCTCCACTTCTCACAGCTATAAATACTTTATTCGACCTGCCATGTTCAAACAAAGGCATTGCGCAACCTTTAGTTAACAGGAAGCCACGTTTGAATAACAAAAAATGTTTTCTTTCCTCACCTCAAAAGCTGCAATTGAGCTTAGTGTCAAACCGAAACAGATATTCCTTAAACCGCAGGGGGCCAAAGTTGAGGTTTGACTTCAATGTGGGTCATAAATCACAAAGCGTGCGTGAGGTTTTAAAGGAAGTCGATGATCACTTTATGAGAAGTGGTTTTACTTTCTACTGCAGCAAAAAAAAAAAAATAAATTTAACACAATTTCAGGAAAGCATAAAAATGTTTAAATAGTAACAGATTGGTTGAACGTCACAGAAACATTCAGTGATATCAAGACGTAGCGTTGCTGCTGCACCCTGTCAGTTTGCTAGCTACTAGCAAACATTTAAACATTGAGTACATTTAAATAACTTCTTAACTTTACTCTAATGCAGAGCACAGTTTGATATTTTATTTAATCAGTTAGAATCTTAGGGTCTTATTTTTCATAACTACATTTTTGTTCTTACACTTTGCATTTTTCCTTAGTTTCTTATTTTTACCGTTGTCACCATCTTTGTCACTTTGCTACTGTTGCACCTGAATTTCCCCAGTGAGGAACAATAAAGGATGTTTATATGCTGTCATATTTAATATTTCCATCAGGTGTGTAAAATAGTTTTTGGCTTTTTTCTTTCTATAAAACTGTTTGTCTAACCCAGAAACTCATTTTATTTGATTTTCTTTATACCAGTTTTGTTACCACACAAAAGATGTTTAAGTTGGGAATTAAATTCATCATATGGTAATAATAATAATAATAATTTGGAGTTGCGTTCCACACAGACACAAAACATATTTTGTATTTTTCTCCTATTTTACTGTAAATTTGTTCTTCTCTTTATCTTATATTTCTGTCGTGCATCAATCTGGGTAATTCATTATACTAAACACTTTAAGACAGACATTTTTTTAATATTTATATAAGACATAATCTTACTGAATTCCACAGTTAATCATAAAATAAATAAACTACCTTTTAAATTATTCACTATGGCTTTAATTTCAACCCTCTGTGCAACGATTGTTGGTTATTCTGTGTTGCGATTGCATCTTTCAGGGTCGACAGATGAAAGAAGCTCAAAACTCAGAGACTACAAAGGGTCCATTGATACTAAATATGTCATGACTGATTACAATAAAAAAATGTGAAATATCAATACAAAGTTGATCTTTTTTACCTCAAGGTCCACAGCATCTGTGTTAAATGATCGGCACTATTAACTTTGACGCCAGAGAGTTTATGACAGTAACTGATCTTTGGTATAAAAAAATAAAGCAATCATGTGCCTCATTCACTTTCACATCTCTGTCTGGTAGTTCAGTTACTATCCTTTTTTTCTTATAGCTGCTTGTTTTATGGTTTTTGGAGGAAAATGTAACTTCTTTCTTCCAGTCAGAACTGAGTTGGTCCAGGTTACATCTAGACCATTCAGCATCTTTTTAAAAGAGGATAATCATATTTACATTGAGTTTCTATGTTTTTTCAACTGAATTAAGACTATTTTGTGCTACTGAATCCAAAAATGATATCCAGTTTTTTTCAGTCAGGTTTTAATTCTGATTTGATTTAGAGAAATCCAATCTTCTGACTAAATTGATGACACTTTTGCGACATTATCAGTTCATTTCCGTCAACATTTCTCATCCAAAAAAAAAGGTTTCAGGAGAAAAAAGTAGTTTTCTAACAGAGTGTATTAATTAAATGTTACAAACCTGGATTTCTGTAAATTGAATAATAAACACTTGTAAGGGTAAATACATGTAAATGTAATATTACGTCTTCATTGTGCAACATGAACGTCCGTTTCTTCAAACGCCTCGTGTGCGTTCAGCAGCAGCCAGTCGTCATGGCTGCATCCCAGCATCCCAAACTAATATGGAGGTTAGTTCAGGAAGTTGACCTGATTGAGCGAAACCAATGTGATTTCTGGATTCACTGCATCAAAATTCCCCTAAAACAGTTGACAATCCTCCATTTTTTTGACTGTTGACCAGTGAAATTATTGTTAATGCAACAAACTGTATTCTTTCTCTCTGCCACTTCAATGAGTCAGTAGCTGAATAAAGTAGCTACTACCTGATTAAAGTCAGTAGCTACTTATGACATTGATTATGGCATTAATCAATGTCAGACGTTGATTAATTTGAAATTTGAGGGGCCTTCACTTCACGTCGGTGCCAAAACTAAAGGCTTTGGTAAAAACATGCATCTGCAATTGGATCTCCTGCCAGACAGCAACCCTCCACTCAAACATATAAGCAATGAATGAATAAAAAAAACTGAACATTTCAAACTGTTTACAAGCCCTTAAACCACACGAGGGTATAAGGTAAGCTTGCTTCTACAAGCTTTTGCAGCGGTGTTTTATTGTAAACAACTCTCAATAGGCTATTCAGAGTTTTATAGACAACATTTCAGCTGTGACTTACGTTGCAGCCTTTATACCCGGCACCTTTCTACGAACATGACTCATGCAGGGCACTTTGTGCTTTCTCCCATTTTAATTTCAGAGCAAGGATCTGTTTGAATCAAATCTTCTGAGATCCTTTACAGATGCTGCCATCTAATCTTGTGGTTTTTCAGGCTTTTCCTGGCAGCCGCTTTCTGTTTGTTGCTTCCTTGGTCTCTCAGTGCCCAGATAAACACCTCTGGCTCTCGCACACCGGAGGACGAGACAGCTTGTGCACAGTTACATATTTTCAATAAAAGTGTGCTCTGACAACATGACAGTCTTTGTCATTGTTCCTTTTGGGTAGGAGTTTGGGTGTTTGTG
This sequence comes from Micropoecilia bifurca, assembly GCA_903067075.1. Taxonomy (NCBI): domain Eukaryota; kingdom Metazoa; phylum Chordata; class Actinopteri; order Cyprinodontiformes; family Poeciliidae; genus Micropoecilia; species Micropoecilia bifurca. The sequence goes on along the minus strand of CAEGAF010121540.1, from coordinate 47,703 downwards.
TTTATCAAGCATTGAGATGCGTTTGGTTGGCATTATCTGAAATTTGTTGAAAATGTAAAGCTGTAGCTCTACCTTTTGTTTGTTTAGTTAGGATAAAGTTGAATGTGATTTTTGTTCAGATACGAAACTACCCTGGTTGTATTCCATCACATTATGCTGTCTGATTCTGCCTGGAAATATGTGATATATTATAAAATGATGTGTTTTATGAATGTACAGCTTAATTCCCTCCAAGATATACTGTATTAATGATCTCCCAGTTATTTCTACCACCTTGTTCACATCAGGTATTTTTTTACTTTTACTCCTCTCTAACACATTTTGGTGTGATCTTGTTACTGCAATTCAAATCTACACCTGTACGGTTGAGTGTTACTTTAAAAAAAATGAAGCCAAATTATCGATGGTCTTTGTCATGAATCTTTAGAGTTTTTGCTTCTTTCTGCTTTATGATTTGAAGTGGAGATAAAAATAAAAAAGTGCTACTACACAATCTGGAAAAGTCTGTGATTTGACTACATATCATCCAGGTCTGGTTAAGTACAGACAAGTAGCAGAGTATGAAAAACATGTTTGTATATCCAAACTCTGTTACGTTTTACAACTAAGAGCTGTAACTATGCGTTCAACCATCCATCTTGTTGGTTAGTTTGACATTTCATCCAACCATCCAGTAACCTATCATCCATCCCTCCTTCAAAAATGTGTGGAAACGCTGCTAACATCCTCGTCTTTGTTGCAGAAACCTGCCGCACATCGGCAACTTGCTTTGTTACATTTTTAGAGCAAGAGTCAGCAACTCTGGTCCTTTATGCTTCTGTCCCACATCTTCTAGTTTCATCTATTTTCTAACACACCTGAATCAAAAGGTTGATTTATGTCCTTGGTATGATGGCATGTTTTGCAAAGGATTTGTAATCAACCGTCCATTCGTTTCAGGTATACTTATAAAAACTTGCAGAGTTGTTGCACTTACAGACTGGAGTTGCTGTCTGCTATTTAACAAAGATGCCCATAATGAATCAAATGGCTGGATGATTGTTATGCATCATCATATAACCCTTTTAATGAGAAATTCCCTTCAGTATTGTTGGCAACATTTTTGACGAGAGAAAGTAATAGCTGTTATTTTTGACCTGCTCTATCCTAAGCAATGTCACAGCCCAACATTTTAGAGGCATTAATATAGAAGCAAAGCAGAATGAAAGTCTAGACTGATGTGTTTTCTGTTCATTGAAAGGGCGTCTGATGTGTTATTTCCCTGGTTGTGACAAGAGTGGATCCTGTTTGATGCCAACACTTAGTCTGAATTTACAGTTTGTTGATGGCATTGCTTTTTTTCATCATTTAACACACATCATTTATAATTTCCCTTTTTCTTCTTTCAAATTGTCTGTTTTCCAGGTGCCAGTGGTACTTCAAGGCCAAGATGACCTCAGAGGACAAAAGACGGACCGACTACCAGAACGGACATGGTAAATCAACTTGCCTGCCTGGTAGTTTTGATTTTTAATTTGGATGGTTAATCTTTTGGTGAGACGCTGTGAAAGGACATCTGCCTGGTGAGGATTTAGCTTTCTGTGGTTTGCCACTGCGGTCTGCCAGTAAACAGGAAGCAGAAGAGCTGAGAGACATTCAGTGAGTCACATTTAGTATCTAGCCACCTGCTCTTTTCTTTGCATTCAATATGCAAGGAGCATGGATCACTTCCCATGTGGATCTGGTCCTCTGCATAGTAAGTTCAGCTCATGAGTTCACAATGAGATTTTTTTCCAACGAAGAAATGTATTTTTCTTCAAGTGCTTGCAGGAAATGATTTATTGTTAAGTTTTATTTACTACTATTCTCTTTTTCTTTAAAACCAAGCTCTTTATTACTGCCATCAAGAGTGCATTTTAAAAAGTATTCATACTTCTTGAACTTTATTACAAAGTAGCTTAGATTTGGGAAGTGAATTAAAGACATTTATATTCATCCACCTCTACTGCAACACCCCTAAATAAAATCCAAACTGTTACCAACTAAGTCAAAGATGAATCCAAGTAACACACCTGACAGGTCAAAGGTGAAATTGTGAAGAAGTTTGAAGTTGGTTTTGATTATGAAATAATCTCAGAAGCTCTTAAAAATTCCCAGAAAACTGTTTTAAGATAAATAAAATGTTTCCCGCTTTATTTCCCAAAGGCTTCTTGTAAAGAAGGGTGAAATTTAAACATAGTTTTACTTTATAAAAAAAAAATCTGCTTTTGCATATTTGTTAAAACTATGTCTAGACAGTATGGTTTGTACCTCTCCCAGTCAATAACAACCAATGAAAGCCCAGAGGAAGGTCGTAGTGCTGTCAATCAAGCCCATGTATGCACTGCTAAATATACTAATGGCAGACAAGCAACTTGTCATTCCAGGAAAACTGTTCATCAGTGGCTATGCTAACTAGCTTTAGCATTCACAACACACTCTACTGTCAGGAAGAAGCTGTAGCATAGCAGAGAGCAGAGTCTGATCAGTTCATACATGAGGATGATTGACAGCACTAGCACAATCCTGCTGCCTCCAATTGGTTATTTCTGACTGAGTGGTGAATATCTGTAGTTAGCATGGGGAGAAGGCAGAAATGTAGATTTTTCTTCCATAGATTATCTGTCTCATACCAAACTGTTGCAACAAAATGACAGTTTATCTAACTTCTATAAAACATGTTTTTTACTTGTTTGCTAAAACACTGAAGTTAAATCATGATTTAATCAACTAGTTGAACAATATCTGCAAATGAAATGTGTGATACAATTGCAAAAGTACCAGGACATGGTTGGTGTCCACCTAAACCACCAGGAGGATTGTTCAGAGAAGCAGCCTAGAGGTCAATGCAGCTCCAGCTGCAGAAATAAACAGCTGCGGTGGGAAAATGCATCAACACGACACCAACTACCTGTTTAGGACACAACAAACCTGGCCTTTACAGATGAATGGCAAAAAGACATCAATAGTTGAAAGAAAGACTCAAGATGCCATACCTAAAGTCATATAGGAGACACAGCAAACATGGAGAAATGAGACAAAAATCTAACTTTTTTACCTACAACTCGAGTGGGCATTTCCGCTCCTGAGGGCGTGTGTTTTAGATGTTCCCCTACTTAAACACAGCTGAATCAAATGGACAGGTAATTAGCAGGCTGCCGCAGAACCTGGTGGGAGGCTTAGGAGATAAGTGAGCTACTTGATTCAGGAGGGCTGTTGCAGAAAACATCCTAACACCCGGGGTACAAGCTCTCGAGGAGCGGACGCCAAACATGTTGAGGTGAAAGATGGAGGTGGATGCTTGTAATTTTCTTCAGGAACAGCAGTGAAGTTGGTCAGAGGTGACGGGAGGATGGATCGAGTTCAACACAAGATAAGAAGAATGCTTAAGGAAAATCTGCTATAAAAGACATGAGAGTCCGCTCTTATGTCCGCTCAGTTCTGGGGTTTTCTTTAGCTGTTTTTATCTCTTTCACTTTAAATCCAAAGAAGTTGCTGCTGGCCATAACCACCAACTCAACATTTACATTCGCACATGAAAACAGCTGCAAACAGATGTGCAATTATACAATCGTACATCTTTGAAAAGCAGAAGTAGGGCCTCCTGCACAACCAAAAAGAATGCAGCAGGTGGTTTCTGGAAGGTAAACAACAAAGCACTTGTCTTTTCCGGCAGCCAGCAGTAAAACCTGCTAACCAAACGTGTTGGATTTCCACTTGGTTTGCTAGGTAGCAGGGCAGTGCCTGCTGATTAGTAATGTTACATTCAGAAGGTTTTTGAAACAGCTCATTTTCCAGACACAGAAAACATTCATTTATTACCACACAATGACTTGATGGGTTTTTTTTAAGTGATTGAGCTGTTTTTAGAAGCAAATGGAAAACATGAAATGTTCACATTAGATCTTCAAAGACTAGATGGTAATATTCACGCCTTCCATCCAACCTCAGTGAACTTGAATTGTTTTATTCTCCCTTTGAGCACTTAAATCACATTTCCAGCAAACTTTGTGTTTGTTCCATGGAATCCCGTCAAAGAACATTGAGGTGTATTGCTGTAAAGTAGCAAATTTTTAAAGGTTTTAAGGGTACAAATGCTTTTTCTATTCAATATGTGTTTGAAAGTGGTAAAAATAGGAGCAAAGTCAGAGAAGGTAAAAACACAAGGTTAAAGATACAAAGAAAAGGGTAACTTGTCTCAAAGTCAGTACATCACAGACCAAAGAGGAAGGGGGAATATTTTAAGATTTGAGGCCAGAGAGCAAGAAAAAAATATCAACAACATTTTTTGTCGCTCCACAGACGTTTCATTTTACAAAATAATTCACACTTTTTTTAAATAAGATAAAAGTCTCTCAGCTGTGCCCAGCCTTGACACCGAGTGCAACGTTGATGCAGATGCTTTAAGAGAAACTCGGGAGCTTCTGAGATTTTTCTCCATGCGCCTGATTGTTGTTTTTAGTTTGTTGATACTGTATTGATCCCTAAAAGGAGAACAACAACTTCTTTCAAGGGCCTCCTCTCCTGTGGGGGGGTTGGGGTCAAAGCTTGAACAGCAGCAGGCAGTAAAAAAAAATGTACCTGTTTGCTCAAGGACACTTCATCAGGGCGGCTGGTTGATTGAAACCAAGTGAAAAACTTGTGCCAAGTTAAATGACTGGCTCAGCGCTCAGGGTGCTGCCCTGCTGCTTTTCAGCAAAAAGACCTGTGCTCTGAAGAGGAGAAGATATCGAGCAGTGTACTGTAGCTGGAGCCCCCGCCTCTCCTGATCAATAGCAACGGTTAAATGTGTCTCTTTGTGTCTGAAATGTTTGTCTCAAGAGTGGCCAAGCCCTCGTTTAGTTTCATACCATGATCCTATCGTTCATAAAGGCAAAGTTAGATATTGAAAACCTATAATTCTACTTCACCTTTTCCCCAACAGTCCCTTTTCCAGGAATAAAGACGTATGTGGACCCCGACACATACGAGGATCCCACACAGGCCGTCCACGAATTCACTAAAGAAATCGACCCGTCCAGGATCCGCATTGAGAGGGTGATCGGAGCAGGTACCAGCACACACCTACACGCGCTTCACACTCACCCGACGCTGCGTTTCTGACTCGCGTCGACGACGTGGGCAGCAGAGGACCATTTCACACCTGCTGTAACAACAATAGATTCAAACATTCACATGAGATTATCATCTCTATTCCACTGATAATGAACCCAACAAACTTCCCTCTAAGAGACAGAAGTTGTGTTTTATCATCCCCCGGTGCTTTAGTTATATTCTCACCGCACACTGTTGGGGTATTAACACTTTAATAGACTTAAGGAACAAAAAAGGTGTTGGGATTTATTTAAGCCTCTTTTTTTATACCTGCAAGGGAAAAAATGTGATAAAGTTTAACTAATCAGAGAAGTTGTGATGCTGGAGATTAGATGGGAACTGCAACACTGCCCCCAGGTGGCAGACTTTGCTCGCAGCTCAGGGTTTGGATTTTGTTGATGAGATTTGCACCTTGTTCTTTTGCCATTTGTCTGAGATCGGTTCTTTATAGTGGACAAAAGCAACAGTGACTGGTTTAGGTTTACAGGGGTCCAGATACTCCTGAAGTGACGCACCAAAAGAATTTCAGGGATTTAATTTTATAATACATGATGTCATCTTCAATGTGAAAAAAGTAAAGGAGATTTTTCTATATTTCATGAGAAACAGGTTTAGGTCAAACCCTATTTCCTGGACTGAAGACGCAACAGTGACGTTTTTTACAACGAGGTGTTTTGTTTTTCTTAACTACTCCACAATAAACTACGCATGAACTGTTTTAATTATACAAATACGTTTTGTTTTGTTTTTTTCCATAGGAATGGGATTGTAGATCCAAACCAGGAAAGAAAAACATTTAATATCAGCAATAAAAACAGAATCTAGATCAGTCTGCATTTGAAAACAAGTTTCAATTTAGCAATTAAAAGCAGATTTGGATGCATCAAGTTGTACTTGGAGTGCAAGTCGTTGAGTGAAAATATAAGGAAACTTGAATCAGTTTGTGTGGCATCTGACATTTTTATAAGGAGATTTTAATTTTAAAATCCTAATTTAATGTGTTCTTGAACGGTGGTCCAGTAGCCATACAGAATCAGTTCACGGGCACCAAATGGCCTGCAGGCCCTACTTTGAGCACCGATGGTCTACAAGAGGGGACAAGGGAGGACACACTTGTTAAGGAAGCATAGCAAGATGCTGCAGATCTTCTATAGGTTTAGAGCATCATGTCCTCTGCAATCATCTCCTGGGGCAGCAGCATCAGAATCAAGAACCTGAAAAGGCTCAACTTCCTGGTTCTGTTCCAGTTCTGTTCTGGGGATGACTGTGTAACATCTGGACACGATGATGCAAAGAAGGATTTTACATAAAATCGATACATTTATGCTCTTCATGAGTCTGTCATAGAAAAACAGTGTCTTTAGTCAGAGGCTTCTTCAAATGCTCTGTTATACAGACTGCTACAGGAGATCCTTTCTGCACACAGCCATCAGCATGTACAGCAACTCCTTGAATGATCTTGAATTAATATAAAAACATTTTAGATATCTGTAGGATATCTACAGTATTTTTTAATCAAATTTGAATCACTGCTTTATTTATTTATAAAGTAAATTTAATTCAAACCCAGTTACCTTATAATGCCTTATAATTTACACTTAGATGGTTCAATAATTTACCAATACACTTACAAAGAAGGGATTAATAGTACAATTGAAAAGAAAGGTGAGAAAATTAAACCATTTAAAATTCAGTGTGTCCAGCATTTTGTTTTAAATGTTCAAAGTACTGAGCCTTATGCGCTCATTGATTTCTGGAGGACACAAACACAAAGGAGACATAAATAGATAAAATAAGACCTAAATAAATAAATAAACTTTGCAGCTGATGCAGCTTCTCAATCAGCTTAAATTTATATTCATAGAAAACATTGAAAGAGAGCTTCAAAGCCTCTGGTGGTGCCACTGGGTTTAGATTAAAGTCAAGTTCAGGCGAAATAATTCAGCGTAATCACCTTTGAAATGCTGGAAACATGATTGTGTGTGTGTGTGTGTGTGTGTGTGTGTGTGTGTGTGTGTGTGTGTGTGTGTGTGTGTGCGTGTGCGTGTGCGCACGGCCGTGTTTTGCAGGTGAATTTGGCGAGGTGTGCAGCGGTCGCTTGAGAACGCCGGGCAAAAAGGAGATTGCGGTGGCAATAAAGACGCTGAAGGGAGGCTACGTAGAACGCCAGCGGCGGGACTTCCTGCGGGAGGCGTCCATCATGGGCCAGTTTGACCATCCCAACATCATCAGACTGGAAGGAGTGGTCACTAAAAGTAAGAGGGTGTTAATGCATTGCACATGAGAAACGAAGGAAATTGTTTCCACCACTACTTCTGTGGTTCAGCCTGCTGCTTCTTTGTGTTTGGTTTTGGTTCTGGAAACACAGAGCAGACCAGAACCAGAAGACCTGAGAGGTTCTGGAAGGCTGATACGACAGCAGCAGATCTTTAATGAGTTGTGTTGCACTGTGTCATCCAGTGATTTATAAACTAACAAAAGTATTTTAAAGTCTATTCTCTGAGCTGCAGGGGCTAAAACAATAACTCCCTCTCTTCAAAGTGACTGCCAACAACCAGACTATAAAGACATCGCCTTGCTTTTTGTTCACTTAGGTGGAATTTTACAAACAAAAGAGAAAAATTGATTAAGCAACTTTTCTTCGAGCTGTATTTGTCTGTGGCAAATACCGCTTCTTTTTTCGACGTATTTGGTTTTCTGTACATCTGTGTATCTGACATGCGTGGCTGTGTAAGTTTCCATTGTTTGTTTTGGGAAAAAATGCATCGTAATCTCAAAAGATGTGTGAGAAAACGATGAGAAAGTGAGAAGGTTCAGTTGGGGGAGGAGCTGGAAACTTGTTAACGAGCTTTGTTTTACGGGACTCACCAGGCGCAACATATGGTTGTATTTACAGGGGGTGTATAAACTGAGACATCACTGTGAATATAAATGTGTCCCCTGAAGGGGTTCAGCCTCTCTCTGCATGCAGATAGAGGACAGACTTCAGCTCTGACCCTGCTGATGAAGACTCCGCTGATAAAGGCTTGTAAAGCCAAAGATTGCCGATATTAAATTAGAGCGGCTCGTTGCAGATATTCCAACAATAGACTTCAATGTGGTTTTGACGATCTATTATCTTGAATGGACCCAGTGGGGGGAAAAATCCCTCCACGCGGCAATACAATTATATAATGTGATTATCATGGTGAAAGACGTATGCTGAAGGTTGATGCTTAAATCTTTAACAACTTTATTAGAGTTGTAAAGTTCAGCGATTTCCTGAAAGGTCATAATTTAGTTTGAAAAACCTGAACATTTTCTCCTCACTTCACAGAATATTTTCCTGCAAGTTTGAATAGAATCGAGATGTTTTTTTTGTTTTGTTTGGTGAACATGAGGCAGGACGGTTTGTTGTTTTTGTTTCTCCATCTCTCTCTCTTATTGTTGAATAATTGATACCAAACTTTAGATGTAGCTTTGACTTCACTGGAGATTTAATAGACAAGTTTTTGAGTAATTTTTGTTGTCATTCCATGTTTTTTTTCTCCCAGTTGTTCATAATAGTTGTCAGTCTTAGAAACTGCTGTGCAGCTTTTTCTGGACTGGTTGTGCTCAGTGAATGTTTCTCTACTAAGTATTGATATTTATTGTATCATAAAACATATCATATCATGATTAGAAATCTGAAAATGGTGAAAATGGTCAATTGTCTGTCAATCAAGTCAATTACCCAAAAAGATGGAAATACATTTTAAATACTTTATATTATCACAACAAATACCATAAAATATTGTGATAAAATTGTAAGTTTATATCCTCCAGCAACTTTAGATTTTGTAACTGTTTTGATTTTAGGATACAGATTAAATTTAATAAACTAGATGTTTTTGATTCCCGGTCTGACAGTCTGGACATGATTTCCCTAAGTGATGGTAGAAAACATCAACCTAGAATTAAGATATGCTTCAGCATAATGTAATAACATACGAACAATACTTTTATCACTTTAGTTTCCTGGATAAAAGTCTTTTATGTGAATAATACAGCGTATGGGACAGTGGAAAACAGCACATCATCGTTTTATAATTGTTTAAATTGCAACTATAGGCAGCGTTTACTCTGAAGCCACATTTTTATTTTGTTCTGCTTTTCATTGAACCTCTTAGAATATTAATAACTTTTCTTGAAGAGTAGCCTGGGGGAGTTTATATGCTCGTTTATTTTAAAAACTGCGGGAACATTATGATAAATCCATCAGTGCCTTAAAGCGTAGCCCCACGACTGTCATTAAGGAGGATGTATTTTATTTTAAAGATTTATAACCTTCATCTGTGAGGAGGGGGGGAGCAGAGTAAGAGGAGCAACCTGATTCCCAAAACTGTCTGTGGGATTTCCACTCACGGTTACATTATGCACATCAAATCATGCAATCAAAAGCCTTTTGTGTTTGTCAGTGGGGCATCACACTGCATTTATTTTGGGTAAACTCTCCCTGTCAGCCTGTCTGCCTGGTTTGTCTTTTCTTCATTCTCTATCACTTCCTCCATCTGTTGTTGTTCTTTGGAGACTAATTATGGAGACTATTGTGCTGTGACTGACTGCCATACCTGCTATGAAAAAAAACCAGGTGACACATTAGATTGTGGTAAACAGGTGCGTTTGTTTTTGTTCAGGCTCTGTGCTGCGTAGCTATATATTGGTTCCAGATCTTCCTAATTAGCACAGGAAAAGCTAAGCTTGATCGAATAATTTCCTTTCTGTCCCAGCTGGATTTGTGTGATGAGAGAGCATCAACAAATTTAGGGAGGTGTTGATATGATACTGCAAATTTGAAAAAGACTCTAATGTTTCGGGGAAGTTATGATTTTACGACAGAACGGCGCACTTCCCAACCATCCAGGCTAACAGCTGTATCATCCTCCGACAGGCGTGGGACATATTCTGCTTTCATTTATGTTCAAATAAAAACTCTAAGATGTTTTCCCTGCTGACAAGAACTCACTTTAAGGGATTACCTCATCACACAAAATGCACAACATTAAATTAGTCCTTTCCAGAGAAAATAATGGCAAGTTACGCAGCCAACTTGAGTTGGAAGAAGCGGTAAGGGATGCGTCGTTGGCAGTTTGTTTGAACAAAAAAAAAAACAAGTTGCTGTTCAAAAGCCCATGCTTCCACCATCTGCTTTTATAATTATGCAGTGCTTTGGAAACTGGCACTTTTTTCATTATAAAAAGCTTTTTGTTAGTTAGAGATGCCATAGTTGTGCTGGCCTATCTGGCATTTTCTAGTGCTACTCTCAGTTCTCACCTGCATTTAAGCTTGAGGTTTTTTTTTAATGAATTCATGGCGAGTTAACATAATCTTAAGCACCTTTTAAAAATGATGAGATCAATGTGAACATAGATATAGACATAAATAAGCATTACTAAGGCAAGGTAAAACCGTATTTTTCGGATTATAAGCTGCTACTTGTTTCCTAAGCTTTGAACCACGCGGCTTATAGCCAGTTGCGGCTTTTCTGTGGATTTTCCTCCAACCACAAGGGGGTTCTTTAGCAGAAAGTGAATCATTGGAAGTCAAAATTGGAAATCAAAGAAGAACGTGCTAATTTTCATTTAGAGCAAGCACATGCTAGCAGCAGGCACAACGGAGAAATTTCTTCAAACTCATATGATGCAGCTTTTAAGTTGAAGGCTGTCGATCTGGCAGTAGAGGAGGGAAATAGAGCAGGCGTGAACGAAAGTTCGGCGTGAACGAAACTACGGAGGACTGCGTCTCCAACGCTAACTAGAGGGCAGCCCCCTAGTCTAGTCTAACTAGAGCGCAACCCTCTAGTTATGGATAACCGAGCGCGGCGGAGATACCAGCGGTTTGTAACCCGGTGCGGCTTATATATGTACGTTTCCAGTTTTTTGGGGGGGGGTTGTTGTTGTTTTGTTTGTTTTCAAAAAATGTGTAGCTGCAGCATTAGTATGGTGTGCTCTATAGTCTGGAAAATAGTTTAAAGTTCAGTGGTAGAAAATAAATTAGCATTAGTTGCTGTTAAGTTCATACCAGAATCAGAGTTTTTGGAAACTTTATAACAGATAGGAATCAGCTCTATTAAGATATCTGAAGATTGTCCTTATTTAAACCCAAACAGAACAACGTAACTGGAGCAAGACGAGAAAAGATGCTCCCTACTCTCTGCTGCCTTCTTAAATATTTAATGTGATTGAGTGGTTGAGAGATGTTGCTTTTACATTATCTGGAAACTTTATCTGCCCGGTAAATTTTCCAGTATATGTCATTAATCTTGCTTAATAGCAGTCGCAAACCAAAGATCCACAAACTGGGTAAATTAAACATTAATTTTTTTATTTATTTATTTTGGATTAAACATTATTGTTCTGGATGCATTATTTTTGCAAACTGAATATGTAAAGTAGCATCTTCTAAGAATGCCTCCTGCCATTAATAGTAGTTTCAACTGAACACAAATTATAGCAGATATTTTATTGTCATAATTTTTGATGTATTATGTACAGTGAGACTTAATTTGATATTAGATTTCCTCCATTTTTGATCACCCAGCACAAGAAATATTTACATTTTCCTACGTTGTCTATCGATATCTGTGTTGATGCATCTCTCTTTCTTTGTCATTTTTAAATTTTTCCATTTGCTGAACTACACAGTCATATTGAATGAATATTGTTAGTGATTTATAATCTTACTTCTTTGTCTGGAAAGCTTGACAGCAACTTTTTCATTTTAACGTGTGTAAAAAAACGTGTTGAAAAAGAAAAGAAGCTTTTCAACACATTTTTCATAAACCAATCAATTGAATTTGACATTTTAGATCATTCTTTGAGACCTCAGTATTCCATATTTTGTTGTGCTTTTAAGAAAACAAAATTAAATGGAAGAGTTAAGACGATCACTTCAGAGCAGAGGTGGGTAGATAGTCAATCACATTTGCTTTTAGGAGTAAATGTACTTTTTACTTTTACTTCAGTAATTTTATTATGACGAATCGCTACTCTTACATTCACTGAATGAAAAACGGACATGTTTAAGCCAAACATTCACCAGTCACAGACACACCTGCAGCTTTTGTTAAAGTGTCATCAGTTATACATTGAAAGAAACTGATTTGGGGAAGCAAAAAAAGTTACTTTTAGGAATTATTGTTATTTTGGTCCTGAAAATCCCACATTTTCCACTTTATATTTTGGTCTGTCTGATGATGTAATTTGTAAATATTAAATGATTGATAATTTGATCAGTTACTCAGTACTTTTGTAAACGTTTTACCAAAAACTTTTTGACTCTTTCTTGAGTAACTTCTGCCTACTTTTTTTTTTTCTTTTACTTGAGTGCAGTTTTTTGGATACTTTGTCCACCTCTGCCTCAGAAACAAACTGTTATTTCTATTTTCTTACAGGTTAGTTTCTCCTTATCAGCAAACAAATTTGGACAGTTTCCCTCCAGTAACTCACACCACTGGGATCCTCTGTTCAAATCGGCTCATTTTTGCTCTTGTTTACAACAGTTTTGTGTCACACATGGATTAAATATTGATCAGGTCTCATGTTGCTTGCTGAATATTTTAAAAGAAAAACCATGTTTGCTTGATGTACCAATCTACCCGCATGTTTCACTCTGTTTTAAACAATTTTTTTCTTGAAGTCCTTATTTTCCAGTGGGATATTAGTCCATGAATGTTAAAACCTACTGGGTTTCAAACATGAATGCTAAAACTAATCACCGTTGAGATTTATTTGGAAGTCTTATTTTGACAGTTTGTTGCTCACCACTCCATCCTTGGTTAATAACAAAGGAAGTTTAAAAAAAATCAATTTGTTTGGGTGAAAACGATGTGTGTTGTTGTTGCTGTGTGTTTGCAGGCAGGCCTGTGATGATCGTAGTGGAGTACATGGAAAATGGATCACTGGACTCGTTTCTTAGAGTGAGTGTTCAACATATTACACCGTTATGATTATGTCCTCATGAACGTGGCCTTAACCATAAATATATTTTAGTGCCATGGGCCTATCGTCGTGCCAGCATCATGGTTATACCTTGGATGCAGATACTTTTATGACTTATGAATAATGGAGCATATTTGCTGGGAGCATATTGTCATGTCATTTTATTGCTAACATAATTCTGAACATCCCACTTTCTTTCTTCCAACATATTTTGTTGGTGTAAAAAAAAATTCCCATTGAAAAATTGCTCATGCACACTTTAGTTCTACATTTTGTCATGATGCAAACACAAGCCTGTATGAGTCTTGCTGGAATTTTTTTGTGCAGAATTTTGAAGTGGAAGAGAAAAAATTGGTACAATTAGAAACCTAAGCAGTGTTATGTTCATTTGTATTCAGACACATTGAATATATTAAAGGGAGCCTCTTTCATCAGAGCACAGGGGGATAAAATCAGTGAGGAGGTCTGACTTTTTAAAAAATATATAAATCCAGTTTTTGCTGAAAAACTGGATTTTTCAATAAAATTCAGTTAAATAAAACCCAGCCTCTGTCTAGATATAAATTTAATAAAGAAGAGATACTCACTGATTGCTGTAATCTTACAAACCTTCTAGCAAAGGAGAATGTCTCAAAATGCTTGCAAATACGAAAACTTGGTAGAAACATAAACAAAAGACAAATTTATCTGTGGAAAAACCCCTGAAAAGTATTCTGTTTTCTTCCACTTTAGAGTTGCGCACCGTTACTTAAAATCCCAAATAAAGCCCATTGAAGTCTGTTGTTGCAACATGACCACATGTTAATAGTTCCAGCAGCCTCTCTGTCCATTTTAATTCTCAATGTTTCCCTTTTTGTGTGGCAGCAACACGACGGCCACTTCACAGTCATCCAGCTGGTCGGCATGCTGCGTGGCATCGCTGCGGGCATGAAGTATCTGTCAGACATGGGCTACGTTCACCGAGACCTGGCAGCCAGAAACATCCTGGTCAACAGCAATCTGGTGTGCAAAGTGTCGGACTTCGGCCTGTCCCGAGTGCTGGAGGACGACCCGGAGGCTGCGTACACCACAACGGTACGCCTGACCCCCGACACAGGAAACACGACGAGACGTTTGCTTATTGCATCAACTCGCGTCGTGGATGAGGATTTTACTCTCGTCTTCAGGTTATTCCAGGGATATAACTTCTGTTTTAATCCAACTAAAACAGATTTCACCGTAAGCTGGAGTTAATCCTCTAAATGCAGTGTGCATTTATTTTGTTTTCCCTTATTTCAGAATCTCATTATTTAGCTGGATTTACCTTTCAAAGCTGACAGGTATAAGAACTTGAAAATAGATGTGTAATGTATTTCTAATCAGAAAAGCTTCTCACCATTTCATAAGTATTATGGCCAGTTTTACTAGTTTTGTATATGACATAATTTGATGAAATATGAAGATTCAAAATGATGATTCCACTGAAGGACAATGTTAGAAGAAGCAAAGTGATGCGTCCTTCACTACAAGATGCCACACCTTGGCATTTATTCTTTAAAAATTGGTTTCCAGGACTCCTTTTCTGAAAAGATTATGTTTTATATATGTCCCAGAGCCTGGTATTGACTCCCATCTCCTGGTGGTATTGAGGTTTTTGTATGAAGGAAATGGTGTGTTTATGGCTCAGAGTTGAACTCTCCTTTCCACAAGTCAGTGGTTAAAGAAAAGGGAAATGAAAGGCAAAGGTAAAGACAGGATAAAATCTCAGGCCAAAGCAAAATCTTCAGAATATGGAGCTTTTTGGACAGCAGTGTCAAAAGTGATTGGTTCAGTATTTTTAAATGGCCTGATTTGTGCCCGACTGTGCTTTAAAAACTCGCGGGATGTGGTCCATTTCAAAGGTTTCAGTTTTCAATTTTCAGCCTTTGTGCTTAGGCCTTTTTCACTTTGGAATAATAACATGAATCCTACAGTTAGGTGTGCACAGCGATGTGGAAACAACCTTTTGAAGTGAAGGTTTAAAAGGAATATATCTAGTGATTTGGAAATAAAATGTCATGAGAAAAAATTTGCTGTAAATGCTCTTCAGAAGTGAGCACTTTACTGCTGGTAATAACATTAAAACGACTCACAGCTACCAAAGAGCCATTTACGATCTTTTAAACCTTTGCAGTTTTATTCCTATTTGTTTAATGAGGCTATGGGTTAAAATGGAAGTGGAGAAAAGTGTAGTGGAGATCATTATTCATTGTAGTGACAAAGTCAAAGTAGCAATAACTTATATATAATTTAGTACATTTTGGTTTGTTTCACCTTTTTTAGAGATATTTAGTAAAAGTACTAATTATGTGAATATTTATGCTGCAAATAAAACTGCTAAAGAGACATTATCTAAAATAAAAACTTGCTCCACTGCCGAAAATGTTTTGGGTTATTTTACAACAAAATGAAACAAACTCTTAAAATCAGACCTGAAGGGAAAGATCTTTTTTTTTTTTTTAATATGGAACCTACCTGTCATGAAAAACACACAAAAAAGAAAAAGTTATTGACTATCTCCAGCAATTTGCTGATTTTTTTTTTTTTTAGGCTAACATTAGCATGTTTGCTTTCTATTTGAATATGACTTGTTGATAATTCAACTCAACATATTGTGTACACCTGTAGATATTCATGCTTGGACAAAACCTTAGGACAAAGCTCTTTGTTTTGAATGCCAAAAATGAAAAGTTTTGCCCTGTTCAATTTGACTTCCATTTTGAAATTGTTAAATTGATTAAATTGATCTTGGAAATGTCACATTTATTGGGTAAAACTGATAAAAGTGCCAAAGCTGTAATCTATCGTCTATTAAAATTCATTAATGGCTGACATGACTACAGAAAATTCACCAGCAGCAGGGATCAGATCAATCCTGATTAAAAATGCCAAATATTTAGACACCACATATTGATGTGGCACACCCCTACTTATAAGTGATTATTATTAAATGATGATAATATTATTCTTTATCTTATGGCTTTATCTACAGGGAGGTAAGATCCCGATCCGATGGACGGCTCCAGAGGCCATTGCATACAGAAAGTTTTCCTCGGCCAGCGATGCCTGGAGTTACGGCATAGTCATGTGGGAGGTGATGTCCTACGGAGAGCGGCCGTACTGGGAGATGTCCAATCAGGATGTGAGTATTACGCTCCGCACTCAAGAATCTAGGTGCTAAAAAGTTAATAAGAAACAATTTACATTGTTTTTATAGTGTGTGTTTAATTTGCAAGAACAAATATTTAAACAAGCAGTTTTGTGTTTCCATTTGGGTCTCAACTGCTTTTAAAAACAATGTTAGCGTTTGAAGACACAGCCACTCTTTGGCAAAAGGTTAGTGTTTTTTGGCAACTTGGAAAATGAACCATTTCAAAAAACTCCTTACTGTTAAGTCACATTCAATTGGCTCTGCTCCGTTACCTAGCAACCCCGGCCAGGCCTGACCCTGTTACCTAGCAACCCAAGCGGAACTCTAGCTTGGTCAACTGATTTTACTGCTTGGAAAAAACACGTGTTTTGTTGTGGACTTACCTTTGAGAATCCACTTGTTTTATTGATGCTGGGTTTTGTCAGTTTAATCTTTGAGTTGGGATTGGAGCAGCTTATTTAGATTAAAGTGACAAGAGGAAGGAGCTCAAAATAGGCAGAACTTAAACTAAAATCTAATGCATTTAAGAAGGATTTTGTGCATAAAAGATTTAATGAACGCATCTTGTATGGCCAATAGACCTATCCTAAGTTTAGGTTACTAGAGTTTAAAGTTTAATAATCCTCACTTTGTGTTAAAGCAGTGTATGAGGAATCCATAAAAACCTGTTCAAGATGTTACATCTTGTTCATTTCAATCTTTGCCAACCTCTGTGAGCACACATTGCTCATATGAGGACTTTGTTTTCATTTTTAGACATAAAAGTTGTTGCCCTTTACACTCCTCTGCAGCGGCTGGCTTACATCACAAACCTACCTCTAAGAGGCGGGAGTTTAGGAGCAGAAATACATCCAAAAGGATAGAAAAAGATGACGAAGAGAGAATGGAAGTTCAGTAGAGGTCAGAGATTCCGAGGACTTCAGAGCGTCCAGTTTAAAGCTGCGGATCAGTGTGACTGAGAAACCCACTGATCCCCAGGCTGCGGTCAGGGATTGGAGGGACCACGGTGGAGGCAGATTCATCCTTCTCTCCGCTGAGTGTGAAAGCTCCAACCTAATCCCTTTGACCCTTTACACACAGACTCATGCACGTCTATACGAAAATGTCCCGCACACACACACATGAGATCCCAGGGTTTGGGAGGGATTTGTGCTGTTTGGGAATTGCGTAGAAGTGCTTTCCGAGGCAAAAAGGCCAGCCAAGGCACAAAACCAGCTGAACGCTATCTCCTCCTGGTCAGCCACTTATCGCTGCACCGCTGAAAGATGCATGCAGATAGCCGACTGCCTCGTAGAGAGTCTGAGAGATGACATATGGAGGTTACAGCATGTTATCTTCTGTGATAATACAAGGATTTACACTGAGAAGGACATGTGGGAATTGATTGATGGAGCAGTTTGAGCACAGCAACAAAAACAGGGACAATGAAGATGTAATCACCAATATAAATCTGGAAAGACATCTTTCACACACTTTTAAATGCTTCCTTCATCTCTTGTAGTCTGTAATCATAAAAAACAAATCAAAATTTATTTTTTTAAGACTTTGCTGTGTTGTTATTAAAAGTGGTTGTTTTATGTGTTTAGTAATTAATACATTTTTAACTGCAGTGTGTAGAACGTAAAAAAATGTCGATTGCTTAAAAAACTAAATATTCGGAGCAGCAATTCACTCAAAATTGTCCAAAATATTACATTTTTCATTTAAGATGGAAACACCTTAGTTTGTAAATAGATTTTGGCCAAAACACCTGAACTGGCACTATGTTGGCTTCACACAGTTCAGATTTACAAAAATCAATGCTGTGTTATTGCTTTTTAGTCAATAAAATCTTTATTTTGTTATATACAATAGGAATTAAACTATGTGTCTATTTGAATCTTTTAACACTTCTAATTTTACAGTATGTGTAATAAGCTAAAGTGGTTAAGTGAATAATCTGTGGCATGTGCTGTTTTTTGATCATATTAATATATGAATCGTCAGTGTAATCAATTAGGAAAGTAATTGCTACTTGCAGCCCTACTTTCAGAATATATCAGAGTGTTCTGGATATGCATGGAAGCTTAGTTTTGTTTATTTAACACATTTACAGTACATTCTTATGGTTACGATTAAATAACTATTTGTTTGAAAAGAGGTTGGGCAGAAGTATAAACTTATTTGATCTTTCTCTTTTATGTGTCTTCACACATTTTTACTTAAAGAAAAGTACATATATATTGAAAGTGAAATGATGAAAACGCTGTTGCTTTTATCTTTATCTAAGACCAGCTTCACCTTGACCAGCGAGTTTCTTTTGTATCCTGTTATTATTTTTGTTCAAAATTCAAAGAAAGTAAACGATCAAAGACCTGGGTTAGATAGCACAACTGCCTGGCTTTTCTCTCAACGTGACCCCGGGTCAAACAGAACTGCTGCTGGAGTCAAAAGGCTGACAGTCCATCCAGTCAAGAGATGGAGAGATGAAAGTGACAGAACGTGATTGGTTCCAGAAAATAAGCTGCCTTTTCTCCCAGCTGATGTTTGGCTCTCTGGTTTTCCTTATTCAGAAAACTATTTTCTCTTTATTTGGAGCAGCAAGAATGGAAAAGAAACTGTGGAATAATTAATGTAATGTGTGTTATTTGTCTGATTGATCATGAATAAGTCTGAATGTAAATAAAAATAAAAATATCTCTTAATTCATTCCTCTTTAGATTTAACCTTGATAGGTGAAGAATGAATGTCTTCGACTGATTTCTTGATAAATAGTGGTTAATTTCTCATACTTTATCGATGCTATGTTAAAGATTGAATTGGACATAAACTCAGTAAAAATGCTGTAAATAATTAGTAAATAGAAAGCAGCATCCTTGGGCCTTGCAGAAAGAGTGAAGCAGCAGAAGAATCTGTTCTCCAGAACATGAGCTGAGTGCAGAAGGCAAACAAAAACCTCCCTCTGAGAGAACTCCAACTTTTCGACCCAACATATCGATTCCTTTAGCTAAGTCAATTCTTACAAAGTGGCCTTTTCTCACGTTAACCCTTTTATCACACCCAATTATTTCTCCAGGTGATTCTGTCCATTGAAGAGGGCTATCGGCTGCCGGCACCGATGGGCTGCCCTGTGGCCCTGCACCAGCTGATGCTACACTGCTGGCAGAAAGAGAGGAATCATCGACCGAAGTTCGTGGATATCGTTTCCTTCCTGGATAAACTAATTCGTAACCCCAGCAGCCTGCTGCCGCTGGTAGAGGACCTCCAGAGGTAACGGAGCCGCAGATGGTCTGGTGAAACATTAAAAGGAAATCAGTTTACTTTAAAAGGATGTGTTCAGGGAAGGTTTTTCCATCTCTGAAAGTACTTTCCCCTCTGGGCAAAATATGAGGAGGGGATTTGTGGTTTCAGGTAGAAAGCTTTGTGTCGTTTCTGCTGGTTTTCATATTCTCCTATCTGTGGTCTGAATTCTTGCATGATCTAACATTAACTAATCTTAACTAATCTGGGTATTTTTTTTCCTCATATCAGTCTACCAGAATCCCCGGCGGAGGACATGGATTACCCAATGTTCATCTCTGTTGGCGACTGGCTGGATTCTATAAAGATGAGTCAGTACAAAAGCAATTTTATGGCAGCAGGCTTCAACACATTGGATTCTGTGGCGAGGATGAGTATTGAGTGAGTCAAAGTGCTTTAAAAAATCATTACCTAATGACAGGAAGAAAAGCATAAAATCAAAAGCACAGACGGGGATACCCTGACTGCGTTTGCTCTGTGTAAATAAACCTGTATTGGGTTTACTGTGCAATCTCTTGTTGAGTGGGGTTCATATTGCCTTGCCAAATTGTTGATTTATTGTTGATTTCCCTTGAGATCTTTTAAAATTTGTCACCTCAAAACAACAAACATGAACTTTTTTTATTGGGATTTTGTGCAACGAACCCACAGAAAGTAATTTCTGTGGAAGAAAAAATGATACTCGGATGATAAACTCTGATAATCCTCAATAAAACTCAGAGCAATTAAATGGCTAATAAAAAGTACGGCTACCAAGTGTAAAAGCCTCCAAATTGTTAAGTCACAGTAGGCACTGCCCCTCAGCGAAGCGAAGCTCGCCACCTAGCAACCCCAGCGAAGCGAAGCTCGTCACCTAGCAACCCCAGCGAAGCGAAGCTCGTCACCTAGCAACCCCAGCGAAGCAAAGCTCATCACCTAGCAACCCAAGCGGAACTCTAGGATGTACAATGGCTGCAGGGAATGAGAAGTGTTTTGTTGTTGACTTACCATCCAGAAACTAATTGCTGCATTCTTGTTGGTTGTGCAGCAGGCTCTACTTCTGCTTTTCAAAGATGTACAGTTTTATAATTGCACATCTATTTGCAGCCATTTTCACGTGGGAGTGTAAACGTTGAGTTTCCAGCAGCAGCTTATTTGGATTTAGAGTGGCAAGAGGCTCTAAAACAGCTCAAAGTAGCTGATTAAAATCCTATTGCGAATGATTTTGTACAAAAAATGTTTTGCATCCTAAACAGTTTAAGGAAGTATAGTAGTTGAGCGTTGAGAGAATCGGTTTAGAGACCCATGGCAACTCTGGGAGAGCTGCAGAAATCCACAATTAAAGATGGGAGAATACATCAACAGGACACCTGGGGTCTGTGTGCTTCTGTGTCTGTGCTGCCCTGTGATGGACTGGCAACCTGTCCAGGGTGTTCTCTGACTGCCACTGAATGGCATCAGCCTAGTTAATGGATGCACAACTAGTTGTGCACTCCACAAATCTGGCCTTTACAGAAGAGTAGCAAGCAGAAAACTGTTGTCAAAAGGAAGCCATAAGGAGATCAATTCACAAGTTTGCCACAAGCTGTGTAAGGGACACGGCCTTTGCTCTGCGTGATGCTACATCAGCTGCACAAATGAGGGGATGCTCTTCCCGAAAGGGACAGCTGAGCTGCTCAGAGTTAATGGGAAGAGAGATGGAGCTAGCTATAGAGCAGAGAGAAAACCTGTTAGTGAGACAAAGACAGAGGTTCACCTTTTAATATCACAACAACCCTTAATATATGACCAGAACTTCAATGGACAGACTCAGATCAAAGCATATTTGTGTGTTGGAAGGGCCCAGTCAAAGTCCCACACCTAAATTTTATTGAATGCCGGTGGAACTTGAGAACTGATGTGGACAGACAGTCTCTTTTAGAAGCTCCTAGTCTTTCTACACTTAATGCGGTATGAGTGCTTTTGCAAGCCTGTGTGTGTATTTGAAGTTGGCGCTACGTTTTATGAGGCTAAACAGCCGCCATTGTTCTGCAGATCAGTCTTTCTCAGACTGTGGTCCGTTGGCGCCCCCCTCTGGTCCCCGAGGTACTGCAGGAAAACGACCGTTTACGTGCCGTGACGTCAGCTTAAAGTGCGACGCACACGGCTAGCTTAACGAAAAATTGTGTTTAAAAATAATAATGGATAAGTGGCTTAAAAACGGGTCGCTCAAAATAAAAACTGGAGATACAGGTGGAAAGAAAACAACGGCAGGACTATTTATATGGTCAGAGGAAGCCAAGCTGAGAGAATTGATGTTTTTCGATTCTTTTGAACGGAAGGACAGTGAGAACTGTTCTTTGTCTTTTAGGACTTTGCTTGGTTGTGATTCTCTGCTCACACACCAGCAGCTATTGTTATTTAATTAGAAATGATTAAATTAATTAAGTACAGCAGATAAATACAAATGAAAACAGTGGGTGGATCGTTGTTATATTTAATGGTGCAGAAGAGGATTTTTGTTACTGCCAAAGCAAATCAAGTCTATTTTTCTTTTATTGTGCTTATAATTACAAATAGCCCTAAAATGTTATTAATACTCACAACACTTGGTAGTACAACTTTTTATTATTATTATTATTTCCGTGTGTTTGACATGATTGTTCAGAATCTGTAAATAACTCAAAACGCCCCAAGTACAGAGTCTGATTCTCATTAGGTTGAAGAAAGAAAACAATAAGTCCATTAAGGAATTAAGGAACTGATATTATGATGATTTTTTTGTGGTCTGTTAGTGTTTGTTAGATGAGTTAAATGGTCCTAAGCCTGAAGAAGTTTGCAAAAACTGCTGTAGATAAATCCAAACAAACACGCCATCATAGTTGAAGTGCTTGTCCGTCTGTTTCTTCCGTTTGTGATCCCCGTCTTGGCCTAGAGATGTGAGGCGTATTGGAGTGGAGCTGATCGGCCACCAGAGGCGGATCATCAGCAGCATACAGACCCTTCAGTTTCAGCTGCTGCACGAACAGGAGAAGGGCTTCCATGTATGAGGACGCACGTTTTTGCTGCAGCCTGGGACAGACGGGTGGTCGAGACAGGAGGAAGTGAAGTCTAACCCAGCCGAGGCGACGGTCTACAGCCTGTGCCTGAATGTCGAGTCCTCATCTGCTGCAGGACGTCATTGAAAGGACTATTCCTGCGTACATCTTCCTGGTCTCCTACTCTTCCCTTTGGACTTTTTTTCTACTGAACGCCCCTCACGTCGTACGTCTGGTTCTGCCGGACTACTCCGGCCAGATTGACTCCACAGACTGGCCCAGGCCCTCACTTAGGGGAATGTAATGCCTTGTTGCAACAGCCGTACTTTTTGTGTGTGGAGCAACAATACTAGAAATGTAGATTTGCAAATGTAATCTACCGAATCTTTGGACTTTCTTTTCCTTGCTCATGTAGCTGCTATCGGGTGTGCAATCTATCTGTTTTTGTCCTTTGAAAAGAGAAATAACCTCAGTATTTTTTAGTTTAGAGTTTTATTATTTAATATAAAGGTTTATTTGGATTGTTTTAGTTACCTGATGTCCAGAGAATCTGGTACACTAATACTTGAAGGAAGAAGTGAAAAAGTACGTTATAGAGATTTACTGAATGTTTAAAAGTGTATAGACAGTTAATTATTATTATAACCTAATATCAATATATGTGCAGTCGTGTATGTGAAAGCCCTAGTAAATCTGGAACTTAATTAAATGTTTTATTTATTTAAAAGATTTTTTTTTAATCTAAATCAGCAATACAGTATTATGCAGTCACCTCAGCATCTCCGTGGGAGATGAATAATGAAACGACAGACTTCCTTCGGTTCCTAATGTCTTGCAGAAAAATCACCCTGCAGGTCTGACGGTTTTGAGCAACCAGTGTAGACACAGTCGTGTGATCAACTTTACTTGGTTTTCTTTCGCTTTTGATTGTGAATGTTAAGCATTGCCTGAAAAACTCCACAAACTCCACTGTCTTACTATATGAATGCTCACAGAATCGAGATATTTCCAGTTGTTTTTCTTTATCTGGAGAGCTGACACGGACTCACACGGTTCTTCCTGTCGCATCACGTCGTTTTGCCTCAACACACACGCACTCAAACACAGCCAAAAAACCGACAAAACTCCCCACGTTTGATTTGATTTCTACTACTAACTCGGCTTGTGAGGACAGAGGAAACAAAAGACAATTTCTGGTAGATTTCAACAAATGCTTGCGCTTACTTTGTGGTCATGTGAAGATTGTCCGATATGAAGTGGGAATAGATATGTTGGTAGAGAATAATTAATATTACGATTGTTTAGCCAAGGAGAAAGAGAGGAGCGCAACATAAGCAGCAGCATCATAATTCATCTTGTGTCATTTTAACATGAGCAGAAACACACAAACACACACAGAATGCCTTACAGTCCGTTAGCCATGCAAGCCAGAAACACTTTATAGAAGCTCACAAGTTTTAGTGCAGTCACAGGACCTAGTTTTGTTTTGTTTTTCTTTGAATTATATGAAATTAATTATCTGCAGCGATTATAACTCACAGATTAAACCCAACTGGATCTGGAGATGTGTGCCTTTTGGGTCACAGCGAGGTCGGTCATACACACACACACACACACACGCTCACAAACGTCCACCCCTCTACATGACTTCTGAGATTATCAGATGCTGTTTGTTTAGCATGTTCTACTGCTGAGCAATGTTAGAACGTTCTTTTGTACAAAGTACAAGTATACTTATTATAATTCTTGTATTTTATTTTTCTATCATTTCCAAAGAGATGTTGTAGATCTTGCACACTGTAAGAGGCAGTTACAGCGGATATTTATTTGCAAATAAAGATGAACGGTTCTGGTGGCTGACTGCTCGGGGGATTTTGTTGTATTTCCAGGTGAGAAGGTGGTAAATGTTTTTGTCAAAGTCGGCTTAAAAGATGGAAAATTGTGTTTCAGTAAATTTTTCAGCTTAAACCAAAACCAAGGAAATGTGGTCACATCATGACCACAGAGAGTAGCATCAGAATTATGTGGGAGACCAACATAAAGTAATGTGAAGTGGAAGAAAATGGATAAATATTTATTACATTTGTCGTTTTTTTATGGGTGTGTCTTTACCAACTTTTCACATCCAATGACTGAAATTCTTCATTTTAAAGAAATGATCATCTGTGGTGGTGCAGTTGGTAGAGCTGTTGCCTTGCAGCAAGAAGGTTCTGGGTTCAATTCCCTGGTCTTTCTGCATGGAGTTTGCATGTTCTCCCTGTGCATGTGTGGGTTTTCTCTGGGTACTCCAATTTCCTCCCACAATCCAAAAACATGACTGTTAGGTTAATTGGTCTGTCTAAATTGTCCCTAGTTGTGTGTGTGTGTGCATGGTTGTTTTTCCTCTGTGTTGCCCTGCAACAGACTGGTGACCTGTCCAGGTTGACCCCGCCTCTCACCCAGGACATTAGCTGGAGAGGCACCAGCACCTCCTGACCCCACTGAGGGAAAAGGGTGTAAAGAAAATGGATGGATGGATCATCTGTGATCATCACGATAAAATCTATTGATCTCAACTATTTCTCAAGTCTTGCATCCTCTAAAAGCTTTTCTGATATAATTTTCTTGCATTTTGCTCCATGAATCTTCCCATAAACTGTTTCCAGTTTCCCTGCTGAAGAAAGTTGTCCAACACCGTGTTGCTGCCACCACCGTGGTTCAGGTTGTCAAAGAAGCAGAGAGGCTGAATAACTACACATTTTAGGGTTTTGTCTGCAAACCAAGTGATTATTTTCCTTCCCCCTCAAAGTTATGCTTTAATTTGTGTTTTCTCACATAAAATCCCCAAAAAAGATAACTCAAAAGTTTGTGGTTGCAGCTTGACAAAATGTGAAAAAGTTACAGAGGTACTATTATTTTTGCCAGTCATTGTTACTTGGTGACAACCAAAAGATGAAGCTGTTGGACATGCATGTTTCAAACATCCCATGGAAAAGTTTCATATTTGCTGCTCTAAAAGAAAATGGGTTAAAAATGTGACACGTCAGACCTACGTTTGTCCCAAAATGAGTAATTCTTTTAATCAACACGTGAGTCAGTGGTTGCAGGAAAGAAAAGAGCTGCATCTTCTTCTGCTGGGTGCCATGTTTCTATAACAGGCCCCAGCGGCCAAAGTGGGGGATCCTTCAGAGTGTTACAGTGTAATAAATCAAATGCATCAGGATTGGGGGGCCTGCAGAGCTCCACACTCCACCAGCAGGCCACCGGGTGGTTCACTGGATTTAATTCACCGTAATAGGATTACCTGCCACAAGCTGGCGATGGCCAGGCAGCATCTCATCTGTTCACAGCGAGAGCAGAGCAGCGCTGGAGAAGCCCATGTTTTATCATTAACATTTGCTTTAGAGAAAATCTGCAAACAACGTCTGGTCCTGATCGAATCGGGCCATCTATGGGGTAATGTGTTGAAAATCTAAATGGTGTCGCATCAAGCCGAGTGAAATGGGGCTGCTTGATAAACTGTCAGGCTGGCTTGGCCTAAGGAAGAAAGAAGTCAACGTTTTGTGCTTGGGTCTGGACAACGGCGGCAAAACGACCATCATCAACCAGCTCAAACCATCTAATGTAAGTTCTGAGATGTTTTTCTGACTGCTGGTTTCTTTCTTCAGCCTCGTCTTGAGACTAAACGCAATTACTTAGCTGATAAATTATCTTAAAATCCATTAAAGTTTACATTTGGATGCCTATTATTATTATCTTTGCAATCATTCGTTTTCAGCATCCAAATCATTTAGGTCCATTGTCAGAAGAGTGGAAACATGTTAGTCAGGTAAAGCCCACGTCAAACCTCCCCTTGTTTCATAGTTGACATACTTTTGCTATTACTTGTCTTTATTTGTGTGTTTGCATGCGTGTGTGCAAATGTGTGTGCATGTAGACGGCGGCTCAAGAAATAGTCCCGACAATTGGCTTCAACATTGAAAAGTTCAAGACTTCGAGGTAAAACACAAAAAAACATTTCAGTATTTCAGAACCTGGCTGATGTTGCGTCACTCATGCTGCTTTTCTTTCTGCATGCAGCCTGTCCTTCACCGTCTTTGACATGTCAGGCCAAAGCAGATACAGAAGCCTGTGGGAGCATTATTACAAGTAGGGCACAAAAACAGACAATGTTTGAATATTCTACATGCAAGTTTTCAATTATTATGCTGGTGATTGTTGTTTTTTTTTGCTGTTTTTTTAATAGAGAAAGCAACGCCATCATATTCGTCATTGACAGCAGCGACAAACTGAGAATGGTTGTGGCAAAGGAGGAGCTTGATAATCTCCTCAACCATGAAGGTACAATTATTTTTTACCTATTTCATAAATATAGAGACGTATTAGTCTAAGACGTGTCCAATATGGCCACCGTGTGAACATTTTACAGCTAAAAGCTTGTGTGTATTTAATCCAAGCTTGTCTGTTGTATTTTCACATTATTACAAATTAACTGCATTTAGTTTTGCTTTCAATTATTTAATAGGGTTTGTGATCAAGTCAGACTTGGAATTTTGATTTCCAACTTCAATTATTAAAAATCTTTATTGAGTGCAGTGATGCTGGTTCTCATCTTGTCATTAAAAACACAAATGTGACACTGGAAAAAAGTGCATTTTCATGCTGCTTCTGTTTTGTACAGTTCGTCTACATTCGGATCAAGTCTTTGAAACTCACAGCGTCTGACTGGGTCAGGATAGAGGACCTGACTTTTGCTGCAACATTTGTATTTTTGTTTCATATCTTCTCTATTTTTAAGTATCGACTGACAATTTGGGAATGAAAAAAGTAATTTTCTAAATCTGCCCTAATGCTTTCAAACGATCCCTTTTCAAACAGCATGACGGAGCATACGGATGGTGTAAGATGAAATAAAGCTGGTAGACAGCAGCCAAGTTGTTTCATTACTCTCTCAAATTTGGTCCAAAGGTATTGCTGGAGGATAATTAACCTTAAGCTGCAGAGGCACAATAATGTGCTTGAGGAATTAGTGTCTTATCCTCACATCTGTCTTCCCAGATATCTGCAACAAAAAGATCCCAGTTCTCTTCTTCGCCAACAAGACAGACCTGCGGGACGCTCTGTCTTCGGTCAGGGTCTCGCAAATGTTGTGTTTGGAGAACATCAAAGACAAACCCTGGCACATCTGGTAAAGTATCAATTACTCTGCTTGATGAGTCATCAGCAGAAAAGCTGCTTTATTGTTAATTTTATTGTTCAAGGAGGAGAAAGCAGCCAACTTACTCACCATAAACACAGAAACTAAAGCGTGTTTACTTGCTGTTCATAATCAGGGACAGACTTTCCAGTTTTGCTTCAGTCATGGTTAAACATTGCAGAGAGACTGAGCCACATGGAGTTATTCAGCAGCTTGGCTCGCCTGCATGCATGTGTTGTCCTCCTCCTTGTTTACTCATTAGACAGGTGGAGGCCGAATGGATTAAGAGCTGGACAGCTTTAAACAGTCAGGGTCCAAGAAAAAAAAAGGCTGGAGAAAGGGAATGCTCCATAAACGACTTAACCGCTACGCATTTTGTTTTTCAGTGCCAGCAATGCTATCAAAGGAGAAGGTCTGCAGGAAGGGCTGGACTGGCTCCAAGGTAATTTTCCCTTTTCATCATCATGCAGGGATAATGGAGAAAATGGGTTTCAGAACTGAAATGCCAGAACAGTCTATCATTTAGCCCTTTAACTAACCGACAATAAGTTGTTCTTTTTGTTGTTATTTTGTTTCTTTTAAACTCATAGATCAAATTGCACAGTAAGTACCCAAGAGCTAAAGCTTGTCAATGTGGAGTGATGCGCATTTCTGTGTCTTTGTCTGTGTTGGGTAGTTTAAATCCACTTCAACTATTCAACATAAAAGCTTTTGCTTGATTATATATGCAGCTACAACAGCAAACATCACATAGTAACTAAATTAATACTACAAACGTCAATATACTTTGGGGGGATTTTATGTGAGACAAGGTTGTGCATATTTGTCTAAGTAGAAACGTATTTGTGAAAATGTTTTATGTAGTTTTTACTAAATGTTGCGTGTGCATTTGTGTTCAGCCCTTTTTACTCAGATCCTCTGCATTTAAGTGTCCATTAAAAGTTTCTAAATTCAAGTCATGCTCTTGCTGTTTCTCACCACAAATATTAGTTTGTTTCCCTTCAAGAGTTTTGTGAACCCAAGCAGCCAGTAGATCTATTAGACTGAAGTTCAACCATTTTTCCCCTTTTCTCCTGCAGATCATATCAAAACAATGAACAGATGAACGACCAGGCGTGATGTGCTGGATCTGACTCGGCGTTTCAGGTGTTCATCACTCTTGATGTTGTAAGCCTTACACTTCGATGTCAAATAGTCAAGCACTTTTTCTCTGAGCTGCACTTTTAAAGACTCAACTTAAAGATGAATGCTGTAATCTGAGTCAAGTGATTATTTGAAGCACTAATCATCAACTCCTTATATGTCACTACAGTGTCATGCAGTCTGAATTTATATGTAATCTGGGTTATTTTCTGCATGCGGTAAAGTAGCTTTTTTAATCTATTCCAGCTTTTATCTATCTTTTTTATTTTTGTTTTCTGAAGATGCTGTTAAAGTCGAATGATGCACTAATTGGAAATTAAAAAAGCTTATTTGCTCAGTATGCAGTGTTTTTTTATATAAATAAAAACAAACGGACAACATGAAATATTAGAAAATACAATTTTTTTTAAATAACATGTTCATATTTATTACAGGTAGATGGATAAATTAAATAAATAAACTACAAAAAACGTTTTATGCTAACAAATAAATATTAAATACTCTTAAAATAACACTTCCAACAGAGCTTTTGAACTGAATTGTAAAAGTTCGACACACTAATAGCTGAATAAATAACAAAACTGTTTAACAAAAGCATTTAAACAGCTTGAAGTGGTTCGGTTTTGTTTGTGCAGTTCTTTTAATTAGACGACCCCTTCATTATTGACATTTGTTTCCATATTTTGCCTTCTGTAAATCCTTATTTAAGGAACATGTGGAGCAGTTTAGTGTGAAAGCGAGCGCTGGAGTCCAGGAGGATGCAGAAGGTCTGGAAAGTCTCTCTGTCTTCAAAGTTGTTCCCTGGAGACAGAAAATTGTGTTTTGGACATTTTTAAATGCTTTTAGGATGTGTTGGAGCTTTTTTCTGGGGAAAATTACTGCATCTCCCACCATATAGAAGAAATGAAAAGAAAATATTTTGAAAAATCTTTAAGCAAAGTCAGTAGAAGTTCAAGTTTACAACAACCTGCTTTTTATTTTCTTTTTACTGGTAAATGCAGACTAGATCTCTCTTGTTTTCTGACTTTTCCTTATTATCAGCTTTCTCTGCTTAAAGATGGCTGACTTATTCACATGAATAAATCCATTTCAATGTGACCGTCCAATTATACCATTAGGAATTAGCATGAGTGAAGCAGAAGAGAAAGGCTGGATCCAGGCAAAGACAAATGAAGCTCTTATGCAACCTGAGCTGAATGGCTTTCCACTGAGATAATGCAAAATAGGAGGTGAAGCTAAATGTCATCTGTCTGAGTGCGCGCACACACACACACACACACACACACACACACCTACACACACACACTCTCACCTGAGCAAGTTTTAAAAACAATTCCTCTACCTTTATTTTAGTAAATAATGAGTAAATTTCTGAATATGTATCCTAAATCTAAACTTAGAACAATGGTGTAAACAGTGTAATATTCCCATATATATGTATATCAGTGGTTCTTAACCTGGGTTCTATGAACCCCAGGGGTTCAGTGAGTCGGTCTTAGGGGTTCGGCGGAGCCTCTGCTGCAGAGGTAAAGACTCACTTGTGTAAAGTCATGATGACGCCCCGCTTTGTGCTGCGGAGGATCACGCTACATTGCTTAGCCAATCAGAGGATCACGCTACATTGCTTAGCCAATCAGAGGATCACGCTACATTGCTTAGCCAATCAGAGCTGTGGAGGAGCCCTGATTGGAGGAGCTCCACTCTCAGCATGGATTTGAACTTGTGTCTTTAATTACTTCAGCAAAGCTCACAGTTTTTACCAAATTCTGTAGCTTTCAGTGTAGCTTTCTAAATCTGCTCCTTAGTTGCATCTTTTCGGGGTTGGTACTGCCTCTAGTGGCGTGGAGGTGGTAACACAACTAACAGCTCAACTGTGCTGAAAACACTGATTACATTTTGAAGAACTGTTCTCAGAGACTCTACCTTTTAAGAAGAATTAATGATCTTGCTAGATTCTAGTTGGGTCACCACTATGTCTTGAATTTGGGGGGGAAAAAATAATTTATCACTACAGACGGGTTCAGCGAATGCGCATATAAAACTGGAGGGTTCGGTACATCAAAAAAGGTTAAGAACCACTGATGTATAGGAATATAAAACATTCCTGGTATATAATTAAGTGGGAATATATTCCTGCTTAAGCTGCTTCGGCCCACCTGCCACGGAGGACTCGTAGAACTCTCTGGTGACTTCAGAGAACATGTTCTCCAGGTGCTGGATGAAGGTGAACCTCTCCGGCGCCGAGCTGAACACCTTGCAGATCTGCTGAACGAGCTTCACCGCCCAGCTCATGTGGTAGCCGTCCTTCTCACACACCTGAGGCGGGAGAGGAGGAGCGAACACAGCAGGAGACGGAGCGATTAGCGCCTGTTCGGCAGCAGCAATAAGCAATCGATTAATTCACAGGATCAATAAAAATGAGCTCAGTTATTTCCATTTTAATGATTAATATTTTATTATTTTTGTTTACAAATGTCAAAATATATTTATGGTTTTGGTTGTTTGTGGGTTAGTTTTATATACATTTTCATCTTCATTTTCATCTAGATTTTTTTATACATATATATAAATAAATATGCATATATATTTTACATAACTATATAAAAGGTATATATTTTATATTCTAAATATATTTTGTGGTTGTGTTTTAATTAGGATATTTAAATTTTTTTACTGTTTAAGTGTTAAGTTAAAGGTTATTAGTCTTTAATTATTATCCAATTATCAATATATCACTGAATATGGTCTCAAAACAACATTATTGTCCAACATAACTTAAATGAAAACAACAAAATTTGTCACTGTTTATGTTACCAGAGAATTAAATTATTTTCTTTTTATTTTCGACAAACAAAAAATATGTTTTGTGTTGCATTTTGTTTATTCTATTTGACTTTTGTTGCTTTGTTACAAAATGATCCATAAGATAAGTTGGGACATTTTTACACTAAAATTGAGACGCCAATAATAAGCCAATCATTGCTTCCAGATTGGCAAGCCTGAATATTTCAAAATCTGTAAAAAAAAAAAAATTTAATTTTCCGGTACATTTTCTCAGGTTTACTGAGAAAATATACAGAGAGTGGAAATAATGTGTCTGACATTGTCCTGTCGTCGCCAGAGGACAGACGCTTCTGACAACAGTAAGAGCGCAGCAAGGTGTCCAGAACAAAACGGATGACGAGTGTCTGTTCAGTCCTGGTTCTCCTGCGAAGGCCGAGTTCATCTCCAGTTAAATCTGTGCTCTCACCAGGATTATATGAATGATGATCCTGGAGATCTCGTCCAGTCGTCCATTCAGGGCCTTGCTGGCCAGGAAGGTGTAGCAGAGGCCGCTGCCGCACAGAACCAGCAGGCGGGCCACGTTCTCCAAGTACCACGGCTGGGGGATGACTGCGAATCAAACACGTCAGCGAATCCCAGCTGATCCTGAAACGCGCCGTCTTAATTTCAAATCAGCAGTGAGATAAAATACCAATGAGCTCCTCCAGGATGGACAGCACTGAGTCGGTGCTCCAGCCTTTGACCTGCAGCGTGCCGGACAGCATCAGGATGCATTTGGCCAAATCCCAGAGCGCGCTGTGCGGCAGACCCCGGTCCACCAGTTCCTCCCAGGCCAGGACACCTGCAGGGCGGACGGGCCGGATAACACAGCACAGAAACCAGCACAACACCTTCTGCACTGCGACGCTGCATCATCCAACAACCAGAGCGATGGTTTACTGGTTACCTTTACTTCACTGACTGTGTTTCCTCTTTAATTAAATAGATTTTTTCTGAATATCGATAATGTAACGAAAACACAACTCTGGTTCCGTTTCATTATTTGTGGCAATATTTGAAACAGTTAGAAGAACTATTAGAAAGAATAACCAAATATATTCAGAGCTGGGTAGTAACTCTAGTTACATTCACTCAATTACATCCGAGTATTTAACAAAAAACGCACTTTTAGGAGTATTTTTATTACTCTGTGCTTTTTAATTTGACTTGAGTAGTTTTATTATAAAGATTTATGTATTGTTGAGTAAAAGTTCCAATTACATCTGAGTATTTTTTTAAAAAACACAAAAAAAACGCACTTTTAGGAGTATTTTTACTACGCTGCACTTTTTATTTTGACTTGAGTAATTTTATTATAAAGAATTTATGTATTATTGAGTAAAATTCCGGATTTTCTACCCACAAATATGCTTTACCCAAAAAGACACACAGCTTTGCTCAAGTCTCATAAGTCCTTTTATTGAAAGAAACTGATTTGGGAAAAAAAAATTATTTTACTTGATTTTGTTATTTTTGTGTTACATATACGAATTATTGTCATTTTCATCCTTAAAATATCTTAATTTCCTTTTAACTTTATATTATTTATCTGTGGATGGAGTCAGTGCTCCAGTTCACGCAGAACCTTAGAGCTGGATTCACAGGAGGAGATTTACCTGGTCTGACGACCTTCATCCGTAATGTTTCTCCTGTGGGTTAACTCAGCGACCGGAGTTAAATTAGCTCCCACAGATCACACCCGTTAACGGTCAGTCAGATCACACCCGTTAACGGTCGCTCTCCTTGTTTCCACAACATCCTTCTAACATCTGCCCAGGCCAGGATTTTACATCATGAGTTAAAAGTCGCAGAGGAGATATTTTTATCTTCGATTTCTTTTACTAAGCCATTAGTAATTAGGAAATATTTTTATTGTTTTTAGCACTTATTATATTCACGGCAGCAGATTCAGTGTGGATAAATTATTTTACAGCATTTAATCATTCAGGAGCGTGAAAGCGTCTGAAATGTTCTAAAAATGTCAGCACCCAACACTTTTAGTCGCTCTGCTGTCTAAAAAGTGGCCTCACCCTCATGCAGCAGAGGTCCAAACAGGATGAACAGTAGGTGGGCCTGGCTGACCAGCGGCCACGGCTTCAGCAGCTGAACCAACCAGAACTGCCCATCTGGCTGGTTATGGCATGGGTCCAGCAGAACCTTACGGCAGAACAGACGAAGCTGCAGCTCCTGGTACGGCTTCAACCCTGAGAACAAATACAGTTACTGCTTTTTTAAAAAGGAAACTTCATGGTTATTTAGAACGTAAATCACTCCTGTAAAACTTCACCACTTTAATTCAAATATTCCTGATATCTGTGTTAAATGCAATATAGATGAGGTTGATCTTTTCCATTTCATGGAAAAGATGTGTAGAGCTTCAAACTTTCTGGAAGGAGGTTATCATGTTCATCTCTCGTTTGATCGAACAGGATGTTCCAATGGACAGTAAACTTTGCTTACTGCACATTTTTTAAAGGTCCTACAAAGAGACAGAAGCTTTTGAGTTTTTGTCTCTTGCAGGCTAAACATTTGATTGCTCTTAAGTGGAGGAACACAGAAAGACCAACAATAAATGAATGGATTAAACTATTGAGCAACAACCTGGCAATGGAAAAGCTGACATATTTAACAAAAGAAAAGCTTGAAGACTTAAGGATATTTGGTTTCCCTTCCTACATCTTATCAAATACTGTGACATGTAAAGCTAATTTTTCTTTTCTTTTTGTGTAGATAGAGTGAGCCCTGGGGTTCAGTGTTCTTTTTGGGCGAGAATGCACTGTAAATTTACATTTTTTTGTTTCTTTTATCTATTTTCTTTTACTTTTCATGGTTTTTTTGGGTGTGTGTGCGTGTTTGTTTTTGTATGTCTGTATAGCAGAACATTTTAATAAAACTATCTTGGGGGGGAAAGGAAACTTCAGATTTTGTCACATTAAAATCAAATACTTCTCAGTGCTTAGGCTGTAATAATAAATTGTCCCAATAATTACTGCGATAAACAATATAATTATTGTTTTGCGATCATTTTTCAAGCATTATATTGAGTTTGTCCTCTTAAAGAGCAACAAACTGCAGCTTTTGTGAACCATTCATATTGACAAACCATAACAGCCCTACGATTATTTTTACATATAGGTAAAAATAAACATTCTGCACACATTCGAGATGAGGCTCATCAGCATATAGAGGAAGGCTGAAGTCCTACATGATGGTTTCCTCTCCATTGATCCCACATAACTGATCACTTATTGGCAGATTCTCCACACTCTGAAAGGAACGCACCTGGTTTTGTGGTGAGCAAAGCTTCGGTCTTAAGCAGGAGGTTTGTTTGTTCACAAAGAAAGCCGAACACTCTGTGGCACTCCAGCTCATCCCATCCAGCAATCAGGGTCTGTGCAGCAATCAGTGTAAAAACACAATTATTACCCACATCACCCCATGTTTGCATTAAATTATCGACTGAACTGCTGAATCTGATTTTGGGTATTATGACACAGCGTAAAAATGAAAGTATATGTGAAATTCCAACATTTCTTTAGCACCATGTCACTTTAACAAGCAGACTGTCTCCGCACATGTAACCTCCTTTAATTAATTTATTTTTTTATTTACATTTTTTCACAGAATATCCAGCTTTTACAAACAAGGCACTGACCTGGAGGAGGACGCCGAATCGGGAGAAACCAGTGCAGTCTGGTGCAAGGCACTGCTCCAACATGAAGCAGGGTATCTAAAATGCAACATCATTTCATAAGATGCTAATTATTTGTTTATATTACATTCAGGCTGAAAGTACAGAATCAGAAAGCCAGAAACACCAGAAAAATTTGCCACTGATATGTTGCTCTCTTCTGAATCCACTAAAACAAAAAAACAGCAAGCTGAGACTGGAGAGCAAAACAATATTTCAGACTTAAATAAATAATTTTTAAAAAGCATGAGAAGAAAAGAGAAAAAGCCCACAGGGGAAAAAAACTTTTTTTCAGTCTGGTTCTTCTCAACCACTGAGATTCTGTCTCTCCAGGTCAGGGTAGGTGAAACATTTTTAGTGCATAAAATATTTTTTATATGCCACAAATCTCAAATTTTGCATTCATCACTTGTGATCCTATTCAAAAATGTTAGGTTAGGTTAGGAAATGACAACATAAATTAAAGCATTTCAAAAGTTTTCCCCCTTCACTGTAACTATTATCCTGTAAACTTCAACCAAAAAAACAAATCTGTTGGCAAAAATAAAATCTAATTTCAGCATTCAGTCTATCACCATCCCACATCTTGACTTGGAAATATTTACTCAGTCTACCTTAAAAAATGACCTTCAAATCTCTCAGATGGTGAGAAAATCTCGTATCCTTGCTCATCCAAAATCTTAAACCTGTTCTTTAGCTGGTTTTAATTTAAACTTAGACTGCTGTTGAGGTTGAACAATGAGATCCTACTTCATTTTCACCATCCTAGCAAATACATCAAACACTCAAGAAAATGCTAAAAGAAAAAGATTAAATGCTGCAACTAAAGTAAAAAATGTATCAACAAACTATTAACTCAAGGATGTGCGCATTTACAATATGTAACCAGGTTATTTTGCTGTTAAAATTTATTATTTGTCACAAGCCTGGCATTTTATTAAGGTTGCGAATAATTTTAAAATACTGATAATGAATCATTCAACTACGCTGTGTCCTCTTACCTCTTTTCATCCTTACCTGTGAAAACTTGCTAAATATGAACTTTAACCTGTCCTTTGTGGGTAGCAGCAGGGTACACCTCTTGAACAACAATCCTGAAATGTGAAAATCAAAAGGCTTGAAAAAATAAAAACAGAAGATATAAAAAATATGTTTGGCTTAAAGAGTAAATTACCCAGGTGTCTGTAGTGCTCCAGCGTGGATCTTTGTTCTAACAATGTGGGGTTGTGAAAACTCTGGATGATGGTTTTATTCCTCCAGGCCTGGGAGGAGATGTAGTTCACAATGCAACTGGTGAGTTCCTTTGAAACCATGCAGAACACGCTGATGTCCACCACTAAAACACACACAAGTTTAAAAAAAACATCATGTTGTTTTACCTTTAAAAGCAGCAAATGTTACTGATAAAATTTACACTGGTAAACACTTAAAAAACATAATTCTGGAGCATAATCTGCTAAATCAGGGTTTCCCCCAGTGTATTATAAGTCTGGCGGGGCACCAGGCTTTACTTGTGCCCTGACCAGGCTTAGCATTGCTTATTTATTCAAGTCTTTTTAAAATGTTGGTGTTCAGGTGTTACTCTTCCAATCGTTCAATATCACATGATTATCAAGTGACATTTTCAAATTTCCTGTCAACTTTAAACATTTTTTAACTCAAAAACGTGACAGGCTGCTGGATGAATGATTGCCCTACCACCAAACCACCAGGCGTAGCAAGTTTTCTTGTATATCACAACAGAAACAAAGATATTAAGTATATTATGTAAAACTTGTAAAATGTACAAATTCTAAACTTAGACATATTTTGATAAAACAACAACTGAATTAGATGCTTAAAAACTAATTCAGTATCGCCAGAATATAATACTTTAGCATTAAATATCTTGCTTTTGAATGACTTGGGGCTTTAATTAGTCAAGTGGCTTAATATTTAACACTGCATGAAAATTAAATTTCATTAGATTTTCTGATTTCCATAGTCAGTCATAAAGAAATCATAAAAAAAATCAACACAAATATTAATCTGGTGAACATTTTCATTTAGTGTAATGAAACTGTGTATAATTAGTGTCCTCCGTGAATTAAATTACTACCATAAATTACCTTTTCAACAATATTGCTATTTAATCAGACGCACCTGTAGGCTACATCTGTCCGTGCTACTTTTCCAGGAATGTTCTCATAAATGTGAGATAATCTTTTAATAATTTAACGCCATTTCCCACATCTATTATAAATCTA
Source organism: Micropoecilia bifurca (assembly GCA_903067075.1). Lineage (NCBI taxonomy): Eukaryota > Metazoa > Chordata > Actinopteri > Cyprinodontiformes > Poeciliidae > Micropoecilia > Micropoecilia bifurca. The sequence goes on along the minus strand of CAEGAF010121540.1, from coordinate 10,110 downwards.
GAGGATGTGTTAGTATTGTGGGGTTTAGCGCTTTACACGCACCGGACATTTGATCCAGGATCATGTGGAAAACCTCCGCCGGGAGTCCGTTGAAGAAGCCCGCGGCGGACGTGCACTGGCTGCGGGTCATGACGGTTCTGACGGGCCGAGGCCGCTGGGGAGTCTTCAAATTATGAGACTTGCGTGTCCATGAGAACTTCCTAGTATTGTTGGTTGTTTTTCTCACCTTTATCATTCCTGATAAGCTTGGAACCTTATAAACAAGTTGATAAAATTCAAGCTACCGCGTTTGACGACGTTGAAAGAAAGCTAGCAACACAATAGCTCTGTAATTGACATAAGCTAACAATGCTAACAAAACTAACCTTTTCACATTACGTTCAAAGTAAATTGTTCACTTTACTTGTTGATTAAGTCTCGTAATGACTATCGTACTTAACAGAATAGAGTGTTAATATTTAAAATAATCTGACCGGTTTGCTAAAAAAAATGTCAAATAAAACATGAAACCGGCAAAAGAAAAAAAATAGTCAGCTGAGTATTAAAGTTGCTATCTAATGATACATCTCAGCACAACGGCGCGAAAATGGCTGACTTTAATCTTCGCGGCTAGGACAAAAAAAACATTTAGGGCAGAAATTAAACCACTTTACTCTTATACAAACTAAAAACAGGCAAAAATATTTAGGTATATAAGCAAATTTATATGGAAGGTTTGTCATTTTACAGAAAAAAGGCAACATATTAAAGCTACTACATTCAAAGTCATAGCTTGTGGAGGAACATTAGTGCCAGAAAACACACAAAAAGTCTGATTTTAATCTCATATTTCTGATTTCATAATCCTGACTTCAATCTTAGAATTCTAACTTTTATACAGATAAACACACTTGTGGAGGCAAACGCAAATTGTGAAGCAAAGCTAATTCAAGAGGAGATTCAAGTATTTTTTTTACATTTGTTTGTTCCCTACTTTGAGATTAATCCCAGAATTTTGACTTTAATCCCAGAATTTTGACTTTAAAGTTAGAATTCTAAATTTATTTTAAAAATCTGTGGAAAAAAAGAGAATCTGAATTTCTAGATTTTGAGTCTGAATTTTGAGATTAAACTTGGAATTCTAAAAATCATCAAAATTCTGAGATTATATTCAAAATTCTGAGAAAAAAGTCAAAATTCTTACAAAGAAATATGAGAAATTATAGATTTGAGTCAGAATTCTAAAAAAATACACCAGAATTCTGTCACAATTCTAAAAAAAAAAAACATTAGAATTCTGTCACAATTCTAAATATAAAAGTCAAAATATTGAGACTATATTCAAAGAAAAAGTTCCAATTCTGAGAAATATCAAATATGATTTCCTAGATTTGAGTAAGAATTTTGAGATTAAAGTCATAATTCAAAAAACATTTTGGGGGGGAATCAGAATTCTGTGAAAAAATATCTGAAATTGTAGATTTGAGTCAGAATTAATTCTTTTTTTGTAAGGCCCAATCCATTTTAGTTTATGATATTCAAAGTTATTTCAACAATTAAAATCATAATTAGGTCCAATCTATGAGATTAAAAGCACATTGTTTTGATTCAGACAGTCATAGCGATGAATTTCAAAGTCATATTCATGATATTCATCAAATTTTGACTTTTAAAGCCAGTTACTAAATTGACATTCCTAAGTGTTAGCTTCAAAACAATACCTGTAACACAGAAAATCACAGCTTCTAAAGAATCTGAAACATCCTAAATGAAAGTATCTTGACTTAATCTATCTTGAGTGGTGTGTTTGTTGATCAGGTGTGAATAAAGTGCAGCTTTCCAGTCATTTAAACCCTTGCAAAGAATTGCCTGTCCACATCGTCGCAGTACCGTTGCAGTGTCACCCTCAAGCGCTGAGAGAAGCAAACCCTCTATATGCTCAGCTGCTAATCACAGGATTATTCTGTTTAACTAAGACTATTAAGTGTTCCACTTTCAAATGGCGTCTCCCACGGGCAGACCTTGGAGAGGATGATCCCTCCGCCGCAGGGATCACACAGACAGCCGAATGCTCCACGAGGGACCCAGGGGAAGGGCTGAGAAAATGCTTTTGTACGGCAACAGGATGTCACGGTAGTCTACGCTCGGGACACGGACCAAGAAAGAAGGATGAGCAGCGGGAAGAAGACCTCATCTGGCTCCTTATGCTGCACATAAATTCAATCAGGTAACTTTCTGCACCTCTACTCTGCTGCTGACTGTGTGGTTTGTACTTTTTAAAGTTGTGAGTCACGTTCTTGTCGGATGCTCTTAATCTCCAAGAAGAAGTGAGGACAACATCTCTTCTGTGTGGCGCTGCATGGCAACACTTCTCTCCAAATGTGATGTTGGTGCTTTTTATCTGCGTGGGCCCGTCTCTCAGGCCGTCTGTTACATGATGTAGCAGACACTGATGGACATGATGTCAGTGATCAAGCTGATGACATCTAAAACTGGCCTGTCACGCTGCTGACAGTCCTGCAACTCTGGCAAATGGATATGTTGCTTGACAACTAAGATGTCACAATCAGAGCGGAGCTAGTGCTAACTGTCATTTCAAACATTTTTGAGCGACTCAGTCATCTGTAGCCATTTAAATATGACCTTTTTAAAAGTAAAAAGTAGCCATCCAAGAAATTACTCATGTGAGATTTGGTAAAAACATCTACTCAAGTACTGAGTAACAATAAGAAAAATGACATCATCAGGTGGACCAAAATATAGAGTTATTAGGATGTTTTGGTATTTTAAGGAGCAAAATTACAATAATTTATATGAGCAACAAAAAATAACAAAATCAGACAAAATTCAATTTTGCAAAATCAGTTTCTTTTGATATAAAACAGGTGTGTGTGTGTGTGTCTTGTGAATTTTTGCTTAAAACATGTTTGTTTTTAATGTTCTTTTAATATTCTATCCTCCCCTTAAGGGAGGATTACCACAGCATAACTCTGCCACTGCCATGTTTCAACATGAGGATTGTGTGTTCAGGGTAATGTGCATTGTTAGATTGGCCAAAAGGTTTTATTTTAAGCTTTTTGGGTTTTTTTCTGACTTTTCTGTTGTGATTCCTTGGTCTTTGTGACGCTGTTTGTTCACTGATCTCTTAAAAAAAAAACTTAAAAAACACACAGCTGGACTCAATTTATTAATTAGATGTAAGCAGGTGACATCACTGGAATGCATTCATGGATTTCAGAGTAAAAGGGGCTGAAGATAAACGCACTCCACACTTTTCAGATTTTTATTTTTTTCATAAATCTAGTATTTTCCTTCCATTTCACATTGATAAAGTTTGTGGTTGGGTCTTGCCTAAATGTGGGTAAGTTTAATTAATACAAACACTCTGGCAGGGAACTGATATGTGGTTAAACTGGGCTGAACTCAGGGTGTGAAAGTGAAACAAGATTGTTGTCACAGCTTAGCTTTTGTTCCTGATGATTTCCTTTCATGCTTTCAGTGTAGTCGATCATTAAGTAAGAACAAAAGGGCTTTTGTCACTGAGATTTTATGAGATCCAAGCAGTGCCAGGTCTAACACAGAAAAAATAACCAGGCTTTGCAAAGAGCCTTTGTTCTCTGAGGAAGTCAGGACAATGAATTTGTTCTAGTTTCCTTTTATTTGGAGATTAAACGCAGTTTTCTATCAATATTACTCAAATAAACGCGCACTTTCCTTGTCATATTTTGCTAAAAACATTTAAGAGGAACAAAAGTAAATCATTAGAGCTTATTGACAGATTAAGGTAGCCTGGAGCTACAAGTTGTATTATTTTTACTCCTCTGTTTGTAAATGTGTCAGAGTCTCAGTGCAATCCCTGGATATAATCCAACCTGACCCAAAATTAAACCAATTTCTGTGCTTTCTCCATTATAACAGTTCTTCACCCAGCAGCTAGAATCTGTCTGCAGCCCCATCACCTTCAAACATCCTGCAGAGCGGCGAAATAATTTCCCCGACTTAAAGTTGTGCTCTCAGCTCAGGTGGGTTTCTGTAAATGTTTAATTTCGTCTTTTTCCTGAGGTGTGGCGAAGAGCTTAACGAATAGACTGCTGTGGTTTTGCCCCTCCAGAGGAGAGAGCGTTTACCAGGTGAAGCTGAACACCGCTCTCATTAGTCACACACGCAGCCACCTGCCACTCACCAGAGACCGGCGACGCCGGAGCGCTGAAACTTCCTGCGCACGTTCAGAAGAGACACTCGAGGAACGGCTCAGGCTCCGTGACCGCCGGTAAGCTCGGAGGAACATGCTGCTGCTCCGGGGACGATAAGAGGAGTAATCCTGGCTGGATTTCAGCCCTGGGAACTGTGAGTAATCTTGTGAGTGTGTCTTATTTTTATTTGGGTGGTTTTTGCACATTTGTGACATAATCATCACCTGCAGTGGTACACATGTCTTCCTATTGAGTGATTTTTTACTACTAACCTTTTTACTTTTCAGTTCCAGCGCTTCGATCATGGCCAGCACGGCGGTCCAGCTCCTCGGCTTCTTCCTAGGACTTTTGGGCTTTGCAGGAACCGTAGTTGCAACTTTGCTCCCCCACTGGCGCAGCACAGCCTACATGGGGTCCAACATCATAACAGCCACCGCCTACATGAAAGGCCTGTGGATGGAGTGCGCCTGGCGCAGCGCGGGCGTTTACCAGTGTGAGCTGTACCGGTCTCTGCTGGCGTTGCCCCCTGACCTGCAGGTACCCAAGCTTTATCCACATGGCCTGATCACTGCAAAGACACAACATCTAACCAAGTACTTTTAATCCAGCTTTTAGTGCAAATATCTTAGTACACTTGAAATAAGAGAAAACTAATGTTCAAGTAATTTCTCACCAAAATATATGAGCTTCTTTTAAGCCAATAATTCTTTAATATGGACGAAAACGTACTAGTTCCATTTCTAGATTATTTTACTTATAACAAGATGTTTTTCCCATATTTTAGTGAAATAATCTACCAATGGAACTAGTACTTTTTCATTTGCACAAGCTTCTATATATTAGGGCTGTAGTGATACAATAATCTCACAATATGATACGATACACGATATTCTGCCCACAATATGATATATATTGTGATATTCAGCAAACTATACAATTTAATACACTTTTGCGATTTTTTGAAAGATTTTAGAGGGACAGAGTGATTTTGGTGACATTTTGTGACTGTTATAGAGTTGTACTGAATTAATTTAACTGAAAACTGACTAAAAGCACCAACTACACAATATCTGGCTCTGGTTGGACATGGACTTAAAGTCGACAGCTGGACAAAATGAATCAAAGAAGTGGTGAGAAAACATGTTTCTTTAATTGAAACAGTACAAACTGTGGCTTACATGCATTTGTAAAGTAAATAAAGTGAACCAAGTACCTGCTCTGAATAATTTAATACCTTTTTAACCTTAACATCTGAAGGAATCACTCTAATGACCTAATCACTCTCATGGCGAAACAAGCAGTGAGTGAACAAGGTGACAGTTGGATGTTACAACACTTGCAGATGAATATCGATTTTATTTCTAGGAAAGAAAATATCAATATATATTACGATATCGATATTATTATACAGCCCTACTATATATTGCTGAGAAATACATTCATACATACTAATTGTACATTAGTTTTTTCTTACCCCAAGTGTACTAAAATATTGGCACTATAAACTAGACTAAAAACACTTGGAAAGATTTTGCATTTTTGCAGTGATGTTACTGTGAGAACCAAAGATGTGTACTATTGAAAGCCTACACTGTTTAAAAAAGACAACCACTTTTTTCCTCCTCTGTCTGAAATGAAGAGTGTTTTCACATCAAATAGACTCGATTTGATTGGGAGCAACAGTTGCAACAATTATTATGTTTTCAGATGGTTTGCTTTCACACTGCATTTTGTCAAACAATCCAAACCCTTTGAAGAACCTGTTCCACCCTTCGCCTGTGGGGGGCGCTGTACAAAAAAAAAACACTGAAGGAAACAACACAAAAACCTCCAAAGAAGACCAGCGCAACATCACAAAGTGTAAACAAAAATGGCGTAGCGTCACATTTTAGCGGTTGTAGGATTTCTCTTTTGACGCTGGTTAAACATTTCTCCCTGTAGAGCTAGACGTGCGCATTTGTTTTCTTTAGTTACCCAGAAACTACAGTTTGTTTCCTGTTTCCTTCTTTTGGAGCCGTTTCCGGTCCGCTTGTATCCGCATATGCTTTCGAACTGCGCCAGAGTTCACTTCACCTGAACCGAAATCTGTTCAGAGTTTGATTCACTCGTCCCCAAACGAACCGGACATTGTAGATGTCTAAAACAAACTTTAGTTCGTTTTAGAAAAACAAAAGTTTGTCTGGTTAGTCAGCTTGACTGTTGGGGACAAAAATTGCAACATTTGTTACATTTTTCAGCTGGTGCGGTTCACGTTCATATGACACTGTCAAAACAAAGCAAACTTATGAAAAACCTCAAATCTCAATACTGGATCTTCAGATTGTTAAGTGTGTTTACATCTGGAACCAGAAGTTTACATACACAACTAAAAAAAACCAACTTAAACCTTCTTTTTTTACAATATAAGGTAAAATCAGGCAAAACTTCTCTTGTTTTAGATCGGTAAATTATTTCTACTTGCTAAATGCAAGACAATATGTTTTATATATTTTTAATATTTTGCAAAAATAGGGGGGAAAATCACATTGTCATAATGTAGACTTTTCAGAAAATATATTAATTCAATGCACTTACAAGAATACTTTCCATATTCAATATTTCTGTTTAAACGGAGAAAAGTTTGTCATAGGAAAATATTTTACATTCCGACCTTGTACATTTTGCACAATGCCTTCGAGTGTAAAGAAAAACACTTCCAAATCAAATCTATTATTATTGTTATGTTTATGTTTATCAATGCGTATTAGAAGTCAAATAGCTCAAATATTGTCAGAAAATATGAGCTAAAAAATTCCCCAATATCACATTGAGTTAGATTACTTTGAGAATTTCAAGCAAATAAAGCATAAATGAAATGTTTTTTTTAAAAACTCCAAAAACCTGCATAATGAGGCTCTTACATGTCTATTGTTTGGAGTAATTAGTTCCCAAGTGTGTCTTTTCTTTTTGTTCTGCTAAAATGAGTGAAGATCTGAAGACTCACCTGATTTTAGGTATTATTGTTTTGTTTAGACATTAAGGCTGGTTCTTGAATGAGCAACTGATTTGTTGTTTTTGCTCCAAAGATTGATTCATTAGAGCTTAGAAAACGCAGAATAAGCTGTCACTTAAAAAAGATGGATCACACCGCATCAAATAAATAACCTGTTATTATATTTTGGTGTCACTACTTAAGAAGATGGTAACTTCAAATGTGAAATATGGGTGAGAAGAAATGTGAAACACAAGATGACAGTGTCTGCTTTATTAGAGAATGAACTTTAGACTTTGTTTTTCTTCCCTGTAGGCTGCTCGGGCCCTCATGGTGCTCTCCTGCATCTCCTCCGTCTTGGGGTCTCTGGTGGCCATAATGGGGATGAAGTGCACCCACTTTGCTCAACGTTCAGTGGTCAAATCCCCCCTGGTCCTCAGCGGCGGGGTCGGTTTCCTCTGCGCCGGCCTCCTCTGCCTCGTCACCGTTTCCTGGACCACCAACGATGTGCTCATGGGTTTTTACGATCCCTTCCTTCTCAGCGGGATGAAGTACGAGATCGGCTTGGCCGTGTATCTCGGATACGCCTCGTCCTTCCTCAGCGTGGCCGGTGGGCTGGTGCTGTGCTGGAGCAGCAAAGAAAGGTCGCAGGGTCGCCTCCGTGCGCAGACACACCAACCTTCAGCTCCTCCACCTCCCCTCAACAACCTAAACCCCCCTGCTCCTCTCTACAGGCTCCCTGAGGCCCTGAAGGACAATCATGCACCCTCATGGTCCCTTTCTAGCAGTGGATATCGGCTTAATAACTATGTCTGAAAATATGGAGATAACAACACATATCTAAAAAAAAAAACACCACATCAAACCAAAAGAAGAATACCTCATTTTTCTGCGTAAGGACCTCGTTTTGAATTGAAAGCAAAACTCTGAATTATAGAGCTTTCAACTGGAACGCTTGTCCTGTTGTGATGCATCAAATTGGCCAGTAGGTGGCAGCATGTTACAGAAAACAGAGGATACAAACCGGACTGTTGGTCAGATTTCTGCAGCGCTGATTACGTCACTTTCTCACGTCCTCTCGCTTTCTTCTTGTGGCCTTTTAGACAAAACTAAAATAGTCACAATCATTTTATCCATTTAATTTATATTTAAATAAAATAAACATAATTAATGAAGATTAACACATTCTCCTTGTGGTAAAAAAAAAACGTTTCCAGTTTTTATTTATTTATTTTTTTGTCAAAGCTTTTTTTCACATTTTCAAAGCTAAAGTTTGGCGCAAGTCCTGTAGAGTTGGACAGCAAACTAAACTTTTTAGGTTGTGCAAAATGCCGTCATTTTCACAGATTTTAGTCCTGCTTAACACTAACGGGGTTTTTTGTTCCCATCCATCCATTTTCTTAAACCCTTGTCCCTTAGTGGGGTCAGGAGGGTTGGTGTCTATCTCCAGCTAACGTTCCGGGTGAGAGGTGGGGTCACCCTGGACAGGTCATCAGTCTGTCGCAGGGCAACACAGAGACACACTGGATAAACAACCATGCACACACACACTCACACCTAGGGGCAATTTGGAGAGGCATGTCAGAACCTGAGAGTCCTGTTTTTGGACTGTGGGAGGAAACCGGAGTACCCAGAGAAAACTCGGCATGCACAAAGAGAACATGCAAACTCCATGCAGAAAGACCGGGGCCGAGAATCGAACTCAAAACCTTCTTGCTGCAAGGCAACAGCTCTACCACAAGTAAATGTTCATCCATCAATTTAGTTTTTGAACATTTGTTGAACATTTGTTCTTTATCTTCAGCAAATATGAAATAAAACTATATTAACAGTTATATTTCTACTGAGACTTTAAATTTAATGTCATCTGGAAGAAATGGAGACTGCAACTCGTGACATGATGGCTTTCCTTTGTTCTTTAAGTCCAGTAAGTATCGCATTTGAATCCCTTTTTGAGCATTTTAATTAAATTCATTTTATTTTTACAGCACAAAGTCACAACACTTGTCATCTAAATCCACTTTATAGATCAAAGTCATTTCAACCCAATCATGCAGACAGATTTGAAGTAAGAAGCATTTCAAACTGATTGAAAATGTTGAGTTTTCTGTCATTACAAGAACCACTAGGTGGCAATAAAGACCCACAGAGAGAGCAGTCTGGTCCATTATAATCACAATTATCCTTATTTCTTTACGCAGCGCATCTCTGCATATGATGTAGCTTATGTTTAATTGTTGTTGATGTTTTTAGAGGATTGTTTGTGGAAATTGAATGATAATCTCTTTATGACTCCTTCTTCCTTTCCTGTCTCTACCAGCAACACAGTGGAAATGTTTCCGAGGTGTATTTGTGGAAAACCCTCCAATTAGAGGTGGCCTCTGTCTGTCTGACCGACTGTCAGCCGCAAAGACAGGAAATTACAGGACCAACATGTCAACAGCCGCTTAATTTACCTCTACCTGTCAGATGAGAGGTAGAGAGATAACTAATAGCGGAAAAATAAAATAAACACACCCACCCAAAACACTGTATTCACTTATGGGGTTGAAGTTATTTACTATAAAGATTGTACCAAGATCTTCAGTCTCTGTTGAATCATAGAGAGCAGAAAACTAATTATGTATGTTTATCTATTAGTCTGGTTTAGTGAGTAAAGACAAACTGTCAGTGGGCAAATAAAGGTACAGTAAACACTGTTTTTAACTCAAAATATGTCAAATATTCCCAGCTGGGATATTTAATTACATCTAATATAGTTTCCAGGCTGCACAGTGGCGCAGTTGGTAGAGCTGTTGCCTTGCAACAAGAAGGTTGTGGGTTCGATTCCCGGCCCCGGCCTTTCTGCATGGAGTTTGCATGTTCTCCCTGTGCATGCGTGGGTTTTCTCCGGGTACTCCGGTTTCCTCCCACAGCCCAAAAACATGACTGTTAGGTTAATTGGTCTGTCTAAATTGGCCCTAGGTG
>CAEGAF010121535.1:0-11795 GCA_903067075.1 Micropoecilia bifurca | reverse complement strand
CAGTTAAATTAATTCAATCCAACTTTATAACAGTCACAAAATGTCACCAAAATCACTCTGTCCCTCTAAAATCTTTCATAAAATCGCAAAAGTGTATTGAACTGTATCGTGTGCCGAATATCGCAATATATATTGTATCTGACATGCATTAGTAAAGTAAATAAAGTGAACCAAGTTCCTGCTCTGAATAGTTTGATACCTTTTTAACCTGGACATCTGAAGGAATCACTCTAAGCCTGATGACCTGGTGAAGCAAGCAGGGAGTGAACAAGGTGACAGTTGGATGTTACGATACTTGCAGATGAATGTCGATTTTTTTTCTAGGAAAGAAAATATCGATATATATATATATCGCAATATTGATATTATTATACAGCCCTATTGCACACACGAATGGTTCCCACAGAGATTAAATGATTCCTGAAACATGCGTGAAAGAATTAAAGCAACCCTTAAGGTTTGTTTTTGACGAGTGAATAACATTACACCATGATGTAAAGCTCAGAAATCTCGAGGAAACAAGGAGGTTAGGTTTATTTTCAAACATTACTCAGGCTGGTGCCACTCATGAATCACAAGCTCCATTATTATCTTAATCACTGCTGTTGCTTTAATCACTATCATTATGCATATAGATTGAGCTTGGATCTGCTCCGTGGTGCAAAAGTGCGTTCGATGTAATTGTGCTGCTGGTCTACAGCGTGTGCAACAATGAAAACAGTCCCCTGCTCAGCCACTCTGTGAGTCTAATGTGTGTGATCACCTTGAGCGCAGTTTACTGCCTCGCTTCGCTTTCACCGGCTCGCTGTTCAACGAGCTGCTCGGAGCTGATAAGACCCGGAGCCAACCGGGCCCACCGGGCCAACCGGGCCAACCGGGCCCACTTACCCACGCTGGATGTCACGTCCCCCTGAAACAGCTTCTCCACCCTGGCATGTTGGGCCGGTGATGTTTGGTCAGGTTGATGTCCGGGTCAGATGCCAGGCGCCTGCCTCCTCCTGGCTGATGATTAGCAGAGGAAAGGCGGCGGCTCTGACCCGGCTCCAGGTTCTGGTTGTGTCTCGGCTGCCGTCCGTTCCAGGCTCACTTGGACCCACGGTGCTGGATTGGCTCCGATCTGATTGGTTCTAATGATTGGAGAGAGTCCAGTTGGAAGATTGGAGCTCGGATTGGGAAATTAGAGTTTGATCACATGAGCAGAAAAACTTTTGTTCATCCGTCCATCCATCCATCCATCCATCATCTTTGTAATCATCCATCCATCCATCATCTTTGTAATCATCCATCCATCCATCCGTCCATCATCCATCATCCATCCATCCCTCCGTCCATCCATCATCTCTGTAATCATCCATCCATCCATCCGTCCATCATCTCTGTAATCATCCATCCATCCATCTGTCCATCATCCATCCATCCATCCGTCCATCCATCATCTCTGTAATCATCCATCCATCCGTCCATCATCTCTGTAATCATCCATCCATCCATCCATCCATCCATCCATCATCTCTGTAATCATCCATCCATCATCTCTGTAATCATCCATCCATCCATTCACTGAACTTTTAGCTGAAGTAAAAAAGCTATAACTAATAATATGCTTTAGAATTCTGTTATCTTTCACATCCTAACTGTGACCTCTGACCTCCCTGTTAGTGACCAGAATCCCACCTGTGGAGGAAGTGATAAATGTCTGGGGAGATGCGATAAACGGTCCCTCATGACTAACCGGCAGCTGAGTTTAACGACTATCTTCCAGACTCATGACCAACAAAATCTACTCTCCTCCTGCCTTATTCGAAATAAGCACGCATGATGTGAACAAGTAGCAGTTCTCGGCAGAGTGTGAAGAATCGACAAATGTCGACTTTAATTGAAAATGAGCTCAAACTTGTTATTTCTGATCCGAGGAAATTCTAAGTGTATGCTTGACGCCGGCGTTTGTGTGGTCTGTGTTTTCCATTATCTCTCTGTATCCGTTTGATCATCCGTGTCGAGCCAAAGGCAAATTTGCACTTCTGTGGACGGTAAACTTCTTATTTGGTGTGTAGGCGTTTGATGGTGCGAGTGCCTGGATGTCTGAATGTGTGCCTTGCTGCTTCTTCCATCAGCGATTGAAAGTCTGAGCCTCTGAAAGCAGATTTGGTTGAGGATAAAGATAGACGCAGAGATGGATGTCTGATTACTGCTCAGGCACTCCCTTTCTTTCATCTTTGTCACTGTAGCTTGATTCAGCGCAGCTTCCTGCCTGCCGCCAGCTACAGGGCTGCTGTAACGCAGGATGGAGGAAAACTGCCCTGGCAACATTATGATCCCATGTTTTAGTATCTGGGCGATACCAACCGAGAATAACGCTGGGCAATTACATTTAACTGATATAACCGCAACTGGAGATCCACAATCAGCAATTGTGACCACAATCAGGTCCAGAAGGTCACAATCAGCAATAAATCAATTAAATGCAATAGTTAAATGCATTTACATTTGCATGATTAATTGTTTTTCCTCTTTTCTTTTTCTTTCTTTTTATCAAAAGCCGGATGTTGAGTCTGGTGCCTTGGTCTCAACTACCCCCTTTTTTTGAAGAACTATTTTGTTTACTGAGATTTCATAATTTTTTGTTGTTGTTTCTGTTGTTTTGTTTATTTATTTTGAATATTTAAAATGTTTTCTATTTACAACATTAAGTGTTCATTAGAATTTAAAGTTTATCAAGCTTTGAGAATGTGGTTTTTCATAATTATGCCATTACTATTACAATGGTCTCAAAACAATATTACCGTTTATTACAATAACGTCTGGGACAATTTATCATTCAGAAAAAAAAGGCTCAATAATAAACAACAGATTCTCTGGGGTTCATTTAAACTAGTTCATTTTCTTGTCCTTACAATCAATTTACAAATTTGTGAAATCAATGAAATGTATTGTTAATTAATTTTATCTCAGGGGACAGATTGCAAAAAAACAAAATTTTACCAATTAAATTGGTTTAGTTTCTAGTGCAAATATTGTACCGTTGAAACAAAAATAAATAAGTAACTTTTCAGCAAGATATTTTAAGAAAAATAATTCCTTAATATTGATGATAAAGTATTACTTTCATTGGCAGGTTATTTCACTTGTAATGGCATTTTTTACAGCGTTATAAGTGGGTGTAGAACTGGGTTGCTAGGTGACGGGCTGGGCTTGGCTGCCGTTGCTAGGTAACGGTGCCAGTGGAACTAGAACTTTTTCATTAATTTTAGCTTAAAACATTCTCCAATTTCTTGCTTGATTGCTTCTTTTACGCTAGTTTTGTTTAATTTCAAGCATATTTACACTAGAAACTAGACCAAAAATACTCCTGAAACCCGCAGGTGTTTAAAAATGGCACCAAAATACTTCCCCACTTTGAGTAAATCTACAAATCTGCATTAACCGCTATCAATTTAATCCTGTTTATGGAGGCAAAGGAAATCTGCCTGCTGTCAATCAGCAGATATATATATACATTTCAAGCACAACAGAGTAATAGATTGTAAGAAAAAACATGAACTGAGAGAACTGGAGCCTGGTTTTCTGCTTTAGCAGCTGTCCTGTTGGTTTCTTGTCTGTTCGGATTGACGGACTGGCTATGATTCTCATACTGTGTTGTTTTTATTCCTACTGCCTGTCTGCACCTGCTGTTCCTGCTGACAGCACCTGTTTTAACTTGTCACTACAAGGGCTGTGTTCTCCTGGAACAATGTTTTAAACAGAAAGTTTTTCCTTTTTATCTGTCGTGAGGTTCCCTTTTCTCTCCTATGTTCCCTCTTCTTCAGTCCCGACCAAAGTTCCTACACCGCGTCTTATGTTGTCTCATAAAAGCTCTGCCCGTAGCCACGCGTACCGGCTTTTGTCCACCTCTCCGGGGTTATGTAACCCAGTTTGCTTCAGGCGGTGACAGCTGTAGCGGCGAAGGAGTCTTCAAAGCGATGAGCTCAGCGTGATGCAGGTGATCGTTGGAGGAAAGGTCGCTCTCGCTTGTTGAGATGTGTGTCCATTCAGAGCAAGGTTATCATCATCAATGAGACAACAAAACTAGAAATTAAAATAACACTTTGCAAGAAAAGGAAATCTACCTGCCTGCGAACAAAGAACTGAAATTAACTGAATTTGTAGAGAAATCGTTTGTAGTTTTCGCTTGTGTGTCCCGTCAGTATGTGGTCCAGTTTACAGATGTTGTTCTTTTCTTGTCATGTCAGTGAAAATCAAGATAAATCATCACAATCCAATTAATGTAACTGTGATTTAGATAGAAGCAGTAGCTTGCAGTGGAATAAGATAAAACAATTATTTTAGTGGAAAAATTACACAAACCTTAAAGTTCATTTGAGAAACTGCTTTGCAGGTGAAGTTATTGTGTTTGCTAAATTTTTAAAATTTACTTTGATTTATATCCTTTATACTTGCCTGGTATGTATAGTCCTTCATTTGCGCTAAGTTAACAAATTTTCTTGAAAAGTGTTTTTTGTGAATTTTTATGACTTGTTTCCTATCTTGCCCTATGGAACTGGCATTACAAAAAAGCCTAAATCAATAACTGATTTAATAACAACTAAACTGAAACAAAAATATTTAAAAATATAAACTAGCAAACAATTGGTCAACATTTGAAAAACTTGAACAAGACCTGCTTTTCAGGTGTTATAGTCATTCATTTGCGCTAAATTAATACATTTACATTATATTTTGTTAATTAAAATTTGAGCTTTTGTTACACAAAATCTATTTCTATAATTTGTTTTCTGCAAGTGGCATTACAAAAAAGGACTAAAACAATAACTGAAACTAACTAAACTTGGTTAAAACTTGCAAAGCTTGCACAAGATCTGCTTTGCAGGTGATGTTTTTGCCTAGTGTGTATTATCATTTATTTACACAAATCAATAAATGTTCTTAAAAGTTGTGACCACTTTTACAATAGTTGCATAAAAAACTTTTTTTCATAACTTACCCTATGTCTTGCCCCTAGTATGTAACTCGCACTACAAAAACAAAGACTAAAACTGAAACTAATAGAAACAAAACTAAAATGAAACATTAAAAAAAATTCTAACTAAAATAGAATTGGAAATTAAAGTAGCAAAGCTATAAAAACTTTGGTGCAGAGAGGAGAGAGGGGAATGCATTTCCTCCTTGGCTCTTTTCTGACCTGCAGATGGAAAATAAAACTAAATCAAACAACGTCTCTTTGTGACTTTGAAAACAAAACCTTGCAGCCGTAGTTAGTCGATGGAGCAACACGTCGCCTCTTCCAGCTCGACTTCTCCGGCTTCTTATTTCGAGCCAGTTTGTGACGGTGGTTTTCCTCAACCTGAATGCGACTGTAAGCACATCTTCACTGCGCTCAGGCTCAGGCTTCCCTGCAGCAAACGAGGAGGATCGCAGATTACAAAGACAGCCAGAGCCGCGCGACAGGCTGACTGATGGGAAACTCTCTGTAGTTTGGAATCCAGTTCATAACGCTGGATCTGCCTCTGTGAGGAAGAGGAGGAGGAGTAGGGAGGCCTCTGTGCGCCGGTGGTAGACAAAACCCTGGATTCCCCCACCTCAACACCCCACTAAGACTTCATTTCCCATAGAAACCAATTAAAAGCTCTTGGCAGATAACCTCACTGTCTCCACGTTGTTTTAATAGGAGGAATTATTCCACCGTGTTAATAGAGAACAGCACTCGTTCTGTTTCTGCACAAAATCTTTTTTTAGTAAGAGGATTAATCCCCGTTAACTAAACTTCTTCTGTTGTTGCTGCTCTGCCTCTTGAGTTTTTAATTCCTTCCCACCACAGATGCCGTCCACCAACACAAACTGTGTTCAAAGGACAGACGGAAATATTAACCTTTTCCGTCTTTTCTAATTCACCTTTGCTGTTTATTATTCAGCCTCAAGTCTACGTCTTGTGCTTCAATGGAATGATTCAGATGTGTTAGGATGGTCTAGACCACATGTGTCAAACTCGAGGCCCGTGGGCCAAATTCAGCCCACTGTACCTTTTTATGTTGTCCTCTAAATTCTAGACTGAACACAAAATGTGCTTAAATATTTCTTAATCAATCAAATCAATTCAGTTTTTATCTACTGCCAAATTATATCAATCAGTCCCTCCAGTTTCTTGCAAATTATTATGGAATTTCATGGAAAATCAACAAATCCTCACATTTTTTTTAACTAATAACTGTAAGTTTATTACAATTTCTTCTTAAAAACGTTCTTACTTGTACTAAACAGCTGCCTCAGCCTTATTTGGTGCCAGATTGTTATCAATAATCAATACAGAGAATAATAAAATGTCGCATTTACCAACATAAATGTGCGCAAATATTTCCAAATCAGCACCACAAACACTTGGATTTTTATTGCCAAAATCACAAAACAATTGTGAAATCCTGGAGGGACTGAAAAGATGTTCAATTATATTTAATTTTAAGAATGTATCATTTTCTGATGAGGTTTTATCAATACATTCTGGCACAACCGGCCCTTTAAGAGCATTCATGATCTCAATTTGGGCCAAAACGAAAATGAGTTTGACTCCCTGGTCTAGACTAATAGGTGAGTTGCTGCAACTCCAGATCTAGTGAGACAAAGTGAATTTGCACTGATGTTTTCCACAAAGTCTGACTGAGCTTGAGCTCTTTAAAGTGAAGACACAGATACTAAAGTTCAGCCTCTCAGACTTTTTCTGAAGCATCCGTCAGTCTTGATTTGACATTTGATATTGCAATGTGAGGAAAACCAAATAAATCCAACAAACAGAACTTATATAAAATTTCATTATGCCCGTCTTATCAGCCTGGATCAGCTCAGACAAGTAGCTGGAGGAGGGAGAGCTGTTGTTTTTCACGGAGCGTTTTGAAGCACGATCTCATGCACGAGCTTTTGTGCCTGATTCACAACCTAGTTAGCTGCTTTGACACGGTTTGACTCAGCACTTCCCTCTGCTGTGCCATGATTTGTATTCATCTTAATGTGCTGCAGTCAGAGCTGAGAGTATAAGTAACAGATTTAGAGCTGCTCTCATGCTGAAGTTTCCCGACGGTGCATAACCGGGATGCAATAGGCCAGCAACTGTTCTCTGTGTGACTGCAAGTGGACATGACAGGACGGTCAGCCACTTTGATGTACGAATGCCACCCCCCTCTTCGCTGGAGGACCTCATGCGATGCTCTGAGATCTCTTGGGCAGCCAGAGGGTTTGTCACTCGCTATTTTTCACATGCACGCAACACTGACATGGCTAATCAGAGAAATCAGGGTGAGGGAGAAGATCAGAGCGCCTAAACCCAAGTTTACAAGCTGCTGGTCAGAAATCAGATGTCTTGCTTACTCAGTTGTTTTTTTAAACCAAAGGGTAATTAGATCTAATTAATGTCAATAATAAGATGTAGCGCTGAACATTATTATCATCACTGCCATTCAGTGGCACAAAGAGACAACCTTCAGGGCTTGAATCTTTCAAGCCAAGTGGTTTTATTAAGACTCACATACTGATAAAATGCCTATAGCTGCTTATTTTATTAGTTCAAACACCGAACATACATTCATACTCATCAATGCACACACTGGAAACTGTCTTGGCACAACAGCGAACATCTATAGTTTTCCTTATAGCTCCTCTTCATGGTTCATTTAATTGGATTTGTAGTGTTTTCAGCCAATATTCAGGGTCACAGCAGTGTTTTTGGGACTAAAAATGAATTGTTTGCAAACTGCTGCTGGGCAGCACTTATCAAGGCATACTGGTGTTTTCACACCTGATAGACTCAGTTCGATTGGGGACCAAAGGTGCAACATTTGTAACATTTTCAGTTTTTTTCGTTTGCTTTCACTCTGCACATTGTCAAACTAACCAAATTTTTTTGAAAAACCTGTTCCTCTCCTTGCCTGTGGGGGCACTGCACCAAGGAAACGACACGAAAACCTCTGCAGAAGACACAGCGCAACTTCCTTCACAAAACGTAAAAAAAAATGGAGTAGTGTTAGATTTTTGTGGTTGTAAGATTCATCTTTTGTCTTTTATAAGACAAAAGATGAAAAATAAACTAAAAAAAACAACAACTAAAACATGAGCTATTTCTCCTGCTGGTGCCAGACGTGTATTTATTTTAGATATATTTACCCAAAATGCCTTGCGCTGTAGCCTACTTCCTGCTTTTGGAGTGGTTTCCAGTCCACTTGGCATTTAATCTACGTTCAAACTGCACCACAGTTTGCTTCAACTGAGCCAAGACGTAGGTTAGTAGGCGAACCAGAGCTCACTATATTAGCCTGGATCAGATTTTGTTGTCCATTCATGCCTCCCCAAACGAACCGAACTTTCTTGGCAAACAAACTAGAGTTAGATTAAAGTGGACTAAACAGGACTGGTGTGAATGCACCTTTATTGATTTTTAAGTTGTGGATTGTGTAATCCAGCTACTTGGTGAGTTTTTTTTTGTTTAGTTTTTTTTGTGCAGCTTGGCTTGAGCTTGTGGTCTACACATCTTGGAAAAGCTAGCTCTGACGTAGGTTAGTAGGGGAACCAGAGCTCAGTGGATGAGCTCTGATACTACACTGTTCACCCAGAACCTAGATATGCTGCCAAAGTGATGATGAACTGCAATCATGTCTACAAGGAGAATATTTGCAAGCTTGAAACAATCCGAGCTCCGTTATAAGCTCAGGGGAACTCGCTGATTTCTCCAAGAACCTGTTGTTTATTTTTACTGAGGTTTGAAGGCAGTGTTAAGGGATGCATCAGCATACTGACCAACCTGCTGCATTTAGATTCCTATTGTAATTCTTGCAATATTTCAGACTGAATGTCCAGTAAAATGCATCCCTATTAAATGTGACAGAAACTCCTCCCTTCCAGCTGCCCATGTATTGATAGTTTTCC
The DNA here is from genome assembly GCA_903067075.1 of Micropoecilia bifurca. Classification (NCBI taxonomy): domain Eukaryota; kingdom Metazoa; phylum Chordata; class Actinopteri; order Cyprinodontiformes; family Poeciliidae; genus Micropoecilia; species Micropoecilia bifurca. The sequence continues at coordinate 2,891 of CAEGAF010121535.1, read as the reverse complement.
CCTGAGGGGGCCGGAGTGTGTATGCAAACCAGCCTGCTTCTAGTCATAAAGCTAAAGTCTATAAACACAATCTCCCTCTGCTGCTTACAGGTGTTGAAAGAGACGTGTCAAAATTCAATTTCTAGTCAGAAAGCTGTAGAAAAAAAAAAGAAAATACTTGATTGGAGTTGATGCATCATGTGAATGTGGACATGACTCAGGAACTGAAGATACTCTTCTGTCCTAAATACCTGCAAGAACAAACAGAAGTCAGGTGTATCTGGGCCAGAACACGATGTGTCCTGCGCTTTCCTAGAGTCAGAACTGCTAAGAGGGAAAAGAACTAGGCCACAGTGTCCTTTCCCTCTCACCTTAAATGTACACTTAAATGCAGCACTGTGAATATTGTGCTTTGCAGCAGCAGCGGCTGTGTTTTGACATTTTTAAAATGCGACATCTCCCCTGTTATTGCAGAACAAAGCTTTTTCCCCTCCTTTTCTTACATGTTTGATGCTTGGATTGCACTGCGCCAATCATCCACAGAGCTATGATGATAGATACGTTAGTTTTTCTAATTAAAGCACACATCCAAGACAGCTTTACCTTTGCAACAGTCCAGGACTTTACATCCATGTTTGGAGGAGTGGGTGCATATTTCAGCTCTCTGTGTATTTTGCACTTTTGACTGGAAATAAATGGTGCCATTTCCTGACCGGTCTGGCGTAGCCTCACTATTTTGCTTTTCTCATGCAGTCAATTTGTTACTGCCTCTGCTGCATTTCCTTTCCGCCTCACACCATGCTTTAAATAGAGTCCTAATGTGTCCCTCTGCGAACAGTCGAAAGGTTAGTATGGCGTTTTAACCCTGGAGCATGGTCTATTACTTTAGGATGGGTCACAGCTCAGTGGTTTGTAAAACCAGGTCCCACAGAAAATGCGTCAAGATGTAGACATGTCAGCTGTGTTTGGTGTTGAGGTTCAATTCTTCAGCTAAATGCTTTTGAAACTTTGTGAAAAGGGGGATTTTTGCTGCTATTGACAAACTTCTTGTTATATTTTCTTCCAGAAATGCCTACACTGGTCAAAAATTGCCCAACAGTGATGAGAGAGAAGGATGAATAGAGACACACAGAATATGACTACTGGGAGTTTTTGCTGATTATGGTGGCTATAAAAACAGCTACACTTTTCTCATTCACTGAAGGTTTATTTGCTTTCAAACCCAACTAAGAATAGTTTTGCTCCAAATACTCAAAGCCTCTTGTTGCAGTTGACATTAGAAGGACCTTGATTAACAAATCCAAACTAATTGGTGAGTTGTTTCAATCCAGAATCTGTCATGTTTAAACTGAGACGTTGGTTTCTTGTATTTGACATCTTACTGTACTTTTCTCCTGGCAAGTACTGAAAAGTATATTCTGCAAAACACCTTGTGAGTTTGGGGAAACTTCCCAGTCAACACATGACATAATAGAACTGCAGAGGTTAGTACTGAGAAACCTGTGAAGTGTCTGAAAATTGGACAAACACATCGTACAGGTTCCTCTCTCACTGCAGAACTCAAGAAATTGGAGGTTTTCCTGTATCATTCGGTTGTTTTTCCACCAGCAGCACAGCTGCAGCAAACCCGCAATAGTAATTTTGAACAGTGGTACATGCTGAATGGTAAAGGGGTGCGAGCAGCGAGTACATGAGCATTATTGACACTTGTAAGACCTTTCTGCTGGGTCTGATTGGTTGCTACTTACTCAGTGGTGTAGTCCTGTAAGTGGCAGTAGGATGTATGGGAGGAGAATTTTATTTTTCTACAAAACATCTGTTTTATAGTAGTGTCTCAGGAGTTGATTACAGTTTCAACGAATATATAAAAGTACATTCTTATAAAAGTTGCCTACGGCAGTTTTGAAGTTCCAGTAAGTCTCCATTAAGTCTGGGGAGCGTTAGAAATGTAAGCAGCCAATTTTACACAAGTTCTGAGGAAGTAACCTGTAAGTTCTGTTACAGTTCTAAGAAAGTTATGGAAAGCACAATAAAGTTATGGAAAATAACCATTAGGCCTCAAGAAAGTTAATAAAAGTCAGTTATTTCCACAAATGTTCTGAAAAGTAGCAAGTAAAGTTCCAGGTAAGTAACCAGTAAGTCTCATAAAAGTAACAGATTAGTAGATACTGACCACCAAATCCCATGAAAGTTCCAGAAAAGTAGCCAGTTATTTCTTCTAAGGCTCTAAAAAGTAACTGGTATATTAAAGGAAGTAGCATTAAAAATACTGTACAGAACTGTCTAAGTTCTGGAAAGTATGGGCCATATTACGTGGTTCAACTTTTTGTTTCTGTTCTGTGAAAACACGTTTTTCTGCACTTCTATCCCTACTTGTACAAAATGTCATAATTACAGTAAACTTCTCAGCATCCAGGACCAAAATCAACATTAAAGGCAATGTGACGGTTGATTTATTACAGCCTGAATCGAAGAAAATCAATTCCTGAAATCGAAGAAAATCAATTCCTGAATCGTGTTCTTCCTCCTTTGCTCCTGACTTTGGCAGCATCTGTTTCATGTGCTGCTTTTCAGTGGAAATGTGAGGCTCAACTGACTACAGTTTATTCAAACAGCTTCTTATGTTTTATTTAAATGTGGATCTTGAATGCTGAATGTGCCACGACCTGTGACCTCATCACTGGACCTCTTTAAAACTAGCTGGCGTTTTTTTTAACTATATGATTTCCTTACACAGTAAAAATGCCAGTCTTGAATTAACACCCATAAGTGTCTATATGTGTATAAGTCAGCTGGTGTTAAAGTAACACTTTTGAAAGTGTTAAAAGATTGACACCCATATTTTTGTTAAATTAACATTGGTCTATATACTGAAATGGGTTTAAGAAAAGTTAAACTTTCCATTTCTGTGT
>CAEGAF010121513.1:0-99116 GCA_903067075.1 Micropoecilia bifurca | reverse complement strand
CACGTCCCACCGGGAGGAGGCCCCGAGGAAGACCCAGGACACGCTGGAGGGACTATGTCTCTCGGCTGGCCTGGGAAGGCCTTGGGGTTCCCCCGGAGGAGCTGGAAGAAGTGGCTGGGGAGAGGGAAGTCTGGGCCTCCCTTCTGAAGCTGCTGCCCCCGCGACCCGACTCCGGATAAGCGGAAGAAAATGGATGGATGGATGGATGGATGGAACATAAAGAAAATGTCTGTATTTCATTAAAGGTCAGTGTGAAAGGTTAAATCTACTGGCTGCGTTGTTCATCTCCAGTGATAACAGTTGAATATGTGAAGGGAGTCAAATATCACTCAGGATGTACCTCGGGTCCAACTGGAGGCAGATGATTAGCATCTCAAAAGCTCAAATTATACCTGAAATATGAAGTCTAAATCCTAGAAAAGTTTGGAAAGCAGAACAGAACCACTTTGTATTGCCTTAGCTTTACCTTTAACCAAAGAGAGAGAGAAGGACAAAGTTCAAACCATCTCTTACTATTTTCATATCCTGTACTCCAACATCTTTTGCCATCAGTCTGGCTAAAGCAAGTGAAGCAGTGATTGGTCACAACTGATGGTGTCTTCCAGGACATGTTGATGTGAAATATAATCTCTGTTGCCCAGATATTGAGCAGATAGCTTGTCATAAAAATGACAGTGTTCAGTCAGAGTCCTCTTTATATTTGATATAAGGTCGAGTGGTACAACATACACAAGGACTCTGTAAATACGACAACAACATTTTCTCTCCTTCTGGGTTAAATATTTTTTTTATTTAAATTGAATTAACTTTCAGTTATGTAGACAAAGGATTGACCGCAATGTTGACAATATGCTGAGACTTCTTATTTTCGAAACATGAATGGAATGCATTCATCTCACATGTTGAATGTTTCTGGTCAACACTGTGTATGTTTTCAAGTATGAAAGGGGCAGAATTGACGTCTGCCAGTTTCTTTGATCAGTTTTTGGGAAAACAGAGAACTTTTACTCATTTCTAAATCATTCAAAAAGGGTGAAACATTTTGTACTTGTGTGCTTTAGCTGCAGAAGCTTTCTTTATATCCAAAGGTTAAGGAAAATGTAAGTTGTATGAGTTGTCAGAATATCACAGGCTCCTCTTCACATATCAAATGTTGAATATTATTTACACAAACCCTCAGTAATGCATGGACTGCTCCTTTTTTGCCCAGTAAGAGTCATGACATCATGCTTGTCAACATGCTGAGCACATTCAAGAGGCCCACAGATAAAAAAGTCACAACGGAATGTTCTTACTGTGTTCTGGTGGCATTAAAGCTTCTTCTGGAATGCTGAAGTACCCTCGGCCTTCAGCTGCTCGCTGTTAGTCAGAGTGACTGCTAGGCACACAAACAGATAAGGTGACCATGAAAGGCTCAGGTCCAAGTAAAGAGGATGACTCTGTGCCATATCTGTGACCTTATCATTCAGTCATTCATAAAGAATGGATAGAGAGAACTGCTTTATTAAGATAATGTAGTCATACTAATTGCTGAAAGTCCGTTTTAACCTTATTATTTGTGTTTATACAATCTGAATTTGTGTGCTTAGTATTATTTGTTAATTTAATATAGTCAATTTTTCAATTATTTCCATTACTTAACCAGGTGTGTTGCAAGATAGCAGCAATAAATTCTAGTTACACCACAGCACCACAGTAGTAAATGACATAAAAGCAACATATCTAGAAGCACTTCTAGGCAGCTGACATACTATTGGGGATCTCACCAGGGCAGTTGACAGCCCTGTTGCCTTGCAGGGCGCCACAGCTTCCTCCCACAGTCAACAGACATGATGATTATTTGAAATGGTTACTCTAAATTGCCCTTAAGAATGGATGTGTTGTTGTGCTATGTGTCATTGTTGCCCAATAAGAGGCATTTGTACCTATCAATTAATGAATGGTGTCAATAGGGTCCAGGGAAACTGTAACCCTGCAGGGTTAAGAGGGAATAATATATGATGGGTGGATGGATGGATGGATGGATGGATGGATGGATATTTTACAGAGTTAAAGATTATTACAGGCAACCCATGCAATAAACCCAAACCTACTTTCACAGCTCAGTTCTCACTTTCAGAGAACTGAGCTCACCAACTTTTCCAAAATGTTGATTCAATGAATACTTTTTCCGCTCCTCCCTCCACCCCCCAAAAGTAGAAGAATTTTACCAACAATGGCTTTGTACATGAACAGAAACCAGTGACTGACTCATGTGGGATGTCATTTACATGACAGTGGAGCAAATAATGATGAGTCAAAAAGCCACAATAAGTTGCACATTTTGGTCTCCTGTGATATTCACTGTTCAATATGTGAAAACCCCCTTTTGCTAATACAATAGGCCTGTAGAAGAAGCATGGATCTAAATAAAGAGTTAATATGATTTGTAGCTGTCAGTCCCATCAGTGTTGCCCATATATTGTTTATCCTAATTGCAAATGATGTGGAATTTGTTTGGAAAAGTGGCTGGTTGTGATGCATCATGGATTGTGAAGGGGCTACTGGAGCAGAATGGGTGTTTCTTTCAGTGTCAAAAGAGTAAATGTCTATTAATTATTGGTGTGACAAGCTCACTTATGTGTGACTTAGCTTATTAAAAGATTTAAAGAAAAACTATTTCAGTCACACTTCCCCCTTCCTGACCTCGAGAGGCTCTTATTGAAGGAAGACAAAGCCATTTATGGACTCTGATGGACAAATGAAGATGCAGCAAAGCAGACCTTTTTGAAAGAGATGCTCTTAAAATAAACCCGACTGAATGTAAATTATGTGTAATTTTCAAGCCAGGAAGGTTTTATTTGTCACACAAACCATACTTGATCACTTAGTGACCTGAAGTACTTTTGTTCTTGGAAAATGTGCTGCTAAGGTTGATATGTGATGGAATGTTATCACAATGAGGGGATGCCTGCATTCTTTCACATCACTTATTCTATTCAAGGATAATGACTAACATTACCAAAGTACTCAAATCTTTTGCTCTGATTGTTTAGCAGCCCTTTTCTTCACATCCTCCTATTGTCTCAGACTGATCTTATTATTTCCTTGCATCTTTAAGTCAGAAGTTGCCCATGTTTTGGAAATAAAACCTCAAGGGTGAACATTTACAAAGATATTTTTTTGTTTCCATTAAGTCCGTCTCCCTAAGAAGGAAGAAATAAAAGTGAAGGCAAATTCCTTCTCATTCTTTCATGGTTTGTCAGCAGGAATTCACATTTTCCTTGTGCGTACACTCAGTTCATGTCTGCTACCATCTGCGTGATCTCCTCATACTGAATGCATGAGGTCATCAGGAAATGGAAAGCTTTCAATTTGCAAAATGTTAAAATGCTAAAAGGATAAAAACAATAGTTTCTGATATCTGTAACTAAAATGGTTTACTTTTATACTTTTTTTGCTGTTCCATTTGCAATCTATTTATCCTAGGCCAAAGTACAGTTACTGATTCCTCAGAGTAATTGAGACTATATCCACTTGACTGTTACTGGTCTGCTTACATAACTTTTTATACTCTGGATGTTGTTTGTTCTTTGCTTTGCTGTAAACAATCATTACTTGATGAAGTGGAAAGATTAAAACACTATAAACCATTAATCTTTTCATTATGGTAAAATTTTAACACCTACTAAGACAAAAAATACTTTTTCAGATATCTTGTCTTAAATGTCAAATTTCTCAAAATGAATTATGTCTATTTGTTTTTTGAAATGGCTGTTTACGAGTAATTTTCCCAATTCTATTAATTGAATAACTTTTCAATTCTTATGTAACATAAAAGTAGCTTAGTGTTGCCCCCTTTCAAAGCCCTCAGTAACGCATCTGCCTTTTAGCAAACTGCTATAGCTGTGCATATTGAATGAAACATTGCGGTCTGTATGAAATTATAGTTTGAACACTTGTGAGAAGGTTTGACGCAAAAGGAATATCATGTGTTTCATGGTACAGTGTCTGAACGCAGCCCAAACCTTATACAAACAGGTTTAATGTAGCTTCCACACTTTGTCTTCATGTACTAACTACATAGCTGTGACCTGTGATTCACTGAGTGAGGTATTCGTATAATCACTGGCACTAAACCAGCACACATGCATGAGTACCTCAGCAGCTGTTGATTGGACAGTTGCACAGCACATGCACGCTTAACTGATTATGTCAAGGCTCTGTGAGTTTGTGCTTTCACTGTGATTCGCTGCTGGGGTCCTCGCTGTTGAACTCTGTGACCTTGTCCCTGTAAGGCAGCAGGCTGCACATACTTTTTCTTCGCGTTTGCCATAACGAGGGCACACAGTGTATGATGTTACTATGCAACATCAAAGATCCAAGTGACTCAATAAGTATTGCATTTCAGACCTCAACAGCCATGAATATCTGTAACATGCTTTTGGCTCACACTTATTTTGTGTCCTTGTGCAACAGAACAAATGTAGCCTGGCAGTTTTACTTTTGACGTTACATTTTCTACATTTGTAACATGAATGAAAGATGTTAATCTTTCTTTTGAGATGTATAAAAAGTTAAAATAAATAATACATCTTTTATAGTAACAAACTCAGGCTTTATACTTTAAAAAAAAACACCTACTACTTTATTTCATGCTCACAATCCCTTTGGAATAAGGATATCTGATGCATTTTTGTTATTACCAAGTAGCTTCTGAAAACACCTAATCAGTAATATATGTTTTCCAGTTTCCCAAAAATGCCACAGTCATTGATTTCTCTTTGCCTCTCTTCAGAAAGGGAACAGACAGAGAGCATATCATTTAAGGGCAGATGCTGGTTTTGTTTAGGTCAGGAAACGGACAAAAAAAATGACTTACCACTAACCTGGGCAAAAAGATTTAAGTTTATGTTGCCACCAGGTGCTGTCATAGGGATGGTGAGCGAGCCAAAACATCTGAAAACTGCAGGAATGAGCTGCACCCTGGTCGTTAGGTCTCCATAACAACCTTTAGATGTTACCTGCATGACAAAATGATATTTTGGAGGTGAAGATTAAAAGTTTGCTAAACTCTATTGAGACTTTAAAAGAAGGAGTGATCCAAACACTCCATTTGGGTTTGAGGTGAGATTAAAAAGGCACATGTAGAAAAGTAAACACTCCCCACAGTTAAATATGGAGGAAGATGGGTGATACTATGGGTTTGTTTGTTTTCCAAAGGGGCTGGGAACCTTTTTAGAGTGCATGGTATTATGGATATTTAAGATTTTAAATGAATAACCTGTTGGACTTCACTAGAAGACTGAACACAAAACATGAAATTAACTGTCATCCTAAAATAAAGAGTTCTTAAAGTATCCAATGAATGTGAGGAGTGGTCAAAGGTTGCTCTCTATTTTATTTTCTAAGTGCTCACTAAGTGCTGTACCATAGGCAAAATAGTCTAGAGCCTGCGCTTTTAATATCATTTTATAACAGGATTTTTCCCTACTGAATAAATATACTTTAAGTTTTTTTTCTAAAATATAATAACATCCTGCTGCAATAAAAAAGGCTTTTATTATTTCACTAATTTAAAGCAGTGAAAATGTTTCTCTTCTTCTGCATCTTCAAAGCTTGCTGATTTTCTTTTGATGTTGATGTCAATATTCCTAAACCCAAAAAGCAATTGCTTTCCATAGTAGGATCAGATCCTACTATGGAAAAAACCACAGAGGTATACTGCTTATAACGCGGTTTCAACAATTTTCCAGACAATCGTATATGTTTGCCTAAATGGTTCAGAAGCTTCAAGAATCACAAAGCCTTTGGATCAGTGGTTGCTTGGATTTCAACAATGTTCCACCTCAGACCACCAATAGGTTCTCTGTGTGTGTGTGTGTGTGTGTGTGTGTGTTGGTAGCATGGATTGGTTAAATGCAGCAATGTTGGATCAAGCAGTAACTGTGGAATTTCTTTGGTCATCCACCTCAAGCTTTCCCAAACCACTACTGACAGCGCCAGAATCATCATTTCTTCATGATAACAAAGACTCACCGGCTGGCGGAAATATTCTTCGCTAAACCTAAACCTGGCTTACCTACCTTCTGCTCATATAAACCATAGGGACCCTTATAAGGTAAAATCACAGGTAGTTCAAAATGCCTTTGTTCAAAGTTGGCTTTTATATTTGCAGCTGTAAAACGCATCAACTGCTCCGAAAAGACTGTTTGTTTATTTTGCCGCTTCCCAGTATTCACCCTGTGTATCTGAATGATTGGCTGCTGACATTACATAAACGCCAGACTACATGCTTCTGAACTTTTTTTCCATCTTATTTATGGTAAATGATTCAGCAGAGACTGACATAATGGATGTTTTTAGTTCCGGGATATTTCTCTTTATGAGAGTATGAGAGGAAGTTTTTAGTTGATAACTCAAAACTCTGGCTTCTTAGGTGGTTAGGTCTAAGATTGGATTAAATATCATTGACTTTTTAGGAAGCAGTTAATTCTGTTCTCACCTGTGTGTAAGTGCATTTGTGTGTATGTTAATACCTGTCTTCTTACATACAATTATTTGTAGTTAGTTGTAGTTGTAGTCAACTTCCTTTGGTAAACCCCAGTCGAGTAAGAGACCCACAGCTATTCCACAATTCAACATTCATGTCTGTTTTTTAATCGAAAGGTTACCAATTATGGATTCCAGTGAGAGGTCTGCAAATCACTGAGCACAAACAAACACACTTAGCCTGATTAACAAACCTAATGGATCAACTTTATTTGTATTCCAGAATATTGCTTAGGCAGAGGCCATGTAATTGCTTTATGGTGTCCAAAGCTGCCACAAGCACAACTGCAGGACACCTTGAAGGAATCTGATTGCATCACTACATTATCTGATTCATAAAATAGATGAAAGCTAACATTTGAATAAAGACTTTTGTACATTTACATTGTCAAATGGAAGTACGTTAATAAGCTATTATTGAAATCCTAATGGAGTCTACATTGTAAGCTGAGTTAGTGTACATAATTTTGTATGATTCATTAGCCTTTCATTTTTGTGGCATTTAAAGATACAGTGCAATATAAAAAATAGAGCTCAGGCTTAACATTTTTCTGGATTTAACACTGTAACATAAACATATTAACTAGCCAAATAATTATTGGCAGCAAAGTTCTCACAAGTCATGTAATCCGCAGATAAGCACCATTTGAACAGAATCTGTAGCTGTGACACCTGGATGTCACAGCTACAGCATATTAAAATCAATACTTAATCTCAGGGAACATTAGTGCACAAACAAAATTACAAAGACTACTGAACACACCAGACAAGTTAAAGATGAAGTAATGGACTAATTTAAATCAGGGTAAGGCTAGAAGACAATTTCCCAAGTTTTGAACATGTCACAGATCACTCTTCAATTTGTTGTTTGCAAATGGACAGAGTACTGAGCAATTTCAAACCTACCAGGACATGACTGACTACCGAAACATACAGGCCTGGCAAGCAGAGCAGCCAAGAGGCACATGGTAACAGTAGAGGACCACCACTATCGACGAGGCAACTCTTAGTCACACATTCACAAAAATAGCCTTTATTGAAGAGTGGGAAAAAACAGAAGCCATTGTTATAAGAAAACGGTAAGATGTCATGTTGGCAGTTTGCCATAAGTCCACCAGGGCTTGGGGGTCAGGTGAGAACAAAGTGTCATTTTCTGGACGACGTGCAAAAAGCTACAGTGGATCCAGCCTGGTTGTGTTCAGACACAGAAAGTACAGAATGTGGCGTCGTCGGTGTTCATTGCTCAGTGTGTCCTGCAAACATGTGGAAGACGTATAAGCGCTTCACAGCAAGGGTAGGAAATTTGAAGCACCCAGTTTGCACGTACAGTCTGATCATCAAACTGTCTGCAGAATGCACTTACAGAAGGGAACATTTTGTTTTCACTCAAACTTGACCACAGCAACAGTCAAGTTTGTACAAAGTCATGCATTTTTGTTAACTTAAGTTTCCATGTTGAAGCAAAGGCTCAGCCGGGGGCTATTTTCCTACTACCTCTGCTTGCCCAATGAGATCACACCGTCCAGTATCCAGAGAATGTGAAAAATGGCGAGGTTTAAGAGCTTCTGAAGAGCACTGCATGTTATCAGATGGAAGAGGCTTATTGAGAGGAGGGGTTGGGATGAAACGTGATCCACTTCTATTACAGCAAAATGAAGGAGAAGGGAGAGATTGAAATGCTTCTTTAACTTATAGCTGCTTTTCTAATCTGCTGTTCACCTATAGCAGATGCCAGAATTAATCTCAACAGCACTTAATTTTCACAGTTTAAACTATTATTTGGCACTTGTGTCCTGGTTAAAAAAAAGCCAGGATTATGATCTGAAGCAGACTCAAACATCTGTTTAAATGTAAAATATGTATGACAAGCTTAAATTTTAACCTTGACTAAAATCTGAGGACATAAAATAAATATATTTTATCTTACAGAAATGCACTGTCTGGTCAAACTAAGCAATTAATATCCATTTAATAACCAGTTTCTGAAATTTTCATTTAGTGGATGTATTCAGTACAAAGCTTCTCAGAACAGACAATCAGACTTTGCAAATTGTTAATTAATCCATTCATAATCTATCAAAGATAATCCATATTGTGCTGTTGATAGTCGTTTTTGCTTGCCAATGTCCACATTGGCAAGTAAAAGTCACACTAAACCTGATCCTCAAATATGTGCAGACCTCTGCACTAAGTGTGGAATGTAACTCCCACAGCCAAAATGGCAAATCTACGATCCTTTAGGACTTGGAGCTCCATACTTACAATCAGGTAATGACTAGTTAAGCAGACGTCTTAGTAGTGTCCAAAGTTGACAAGCAAGCAACTATGATTGACATGGCAACTCCAAGCTAAAGGAACATTAAGAACAGTGAAAACAAGTGGCCCAGAAAATATTGAGACCTTAAAAAGGCCAAGATAAGTTGTCGAGGCTTCAGTGGGACCAGGGATCCCCAGAGCACTCAGGGGGACGTCCATCCACTTTTCAAGAGTGGCAATTTACCCAGAGGAGCACATTCTTTAGAAACACCTTCCATCTGGCAGGCTGCATTAATTTGCAATATGATTGTTATGCAACACAGTTGCTCGAATTTAAATCAGAAACATGTCTCTCTTGAGCAGAAGCTCTGAATTCAAATTAGGATGAAAACAACTGTCAAAATCAAACTATGTGGTCATTTATCTACATTTTATTTGTATTAGAATTGGTATCATGTTGTTTTTGCTGTTTTTGAAATGTTAGATTTGGTGGTCCATTATCAGTTGTGTAATTTCGTCATGAAACAATCTGCTGTGATATTTCCCATTAGTGTCCCTTGGTCGAGAAGTGGTAGGAGCCATGGCTTGTGTATTTATTTTTTTATGGGGCCCAGTCATAGATGCTTGTTGTCCCCTAAAGTGTCTGGAAAACCTGCCGTTTCCATTACAGCCTGTCTCGTTTTACTGCAGTTGTATGTTTGTGCGTGGAGAGCCAAGGTTTAGAGGCGACCTCTGTAGCCTCCAAAGCTTTTGTGTGTGTGTTTGTGTGTGAGGAGTGAGTGTGACCCTTCTGGTTACACACATGGGCTACATGTGGAGCTTCAAAGACTCAGCGAGTCACTTTGACGACTGGCAGTCGGTTGTCGCTGACAGGAAAGCAGAGGGAGGCTGCCAGGCCCTGGGTTCCAACTAGTTATCTGGATGACTGTTGTTGCTGAGAAGTGGGATAATAGGAGAAGCCATCAAATTGCTGACTTGCTGACAGATCGGAAGAAATACCATAGTGGACCATCATCATCCTTTGGAGCTACAATGTGGAGTCCCTTTTTAGATTTAGACTTAGATTTAATTTTATTGCCATTGCACATAGAAACAGAAGTGAAATTGGCAATGAAATGTCGCCGCTTGGCCACCGAAGCACACACAAAAACACGTGTGCCTATAAATACATAATAAACAAATAATAATGTTTTGCTAAATATATATAGTATAGTATTTTTCAAACAGTCTCACACAATCTTAATGATGGGATTATTGAGCAATCTGATGCCTTTTTCTGAGTCTGGCTGTTCTGGAGCAGATGCTACAGAATCTCCTGCTAAATTCAAACCGAATGAACAGACTATTTGATGTTTGATGTTGATGTTCATTAAAAAAACATTTGTTTCACCACAAAGGATTAATATCGGGAATCATTATTTAAACCTGAATTTCTATAGTATTTTCCTGAAGATTAAAACAGGAGGCAATAACAAATATTACATCTAATAGCTCACCTTATCTCTAAATTGATTGAGTAATAAGATAGGTTATTTTCCAAGGGCATTCCTTGTCCACAGTTCTGTGCACCAGGAAGGAACAGTAGAGAGCTGGTGACAGTGGCACACATGGTCTAAACATGTCCATGTAATCTGATACAGGAAAAGCTTCATTCCTGTCTTGCATGGTGTTGCATTTATGGCGTCATGGGATTTGAACCTGGGAACTTCTTGCAACAATGTTAACCACTGAGTCACATCAACCTAGTATTTTGGCTTTACAAACATGTCTCTCAAAATTATGAATAAAACATGTGAGATTGTCAAGAAATGTTGACTTTTTTCTTTTTGAAAATGTCAGCGCTACACATGTGAGTGCAGATGAGGTTCCTCAGTGGATTCTTTGAATAACAGATGAGGTGTAGAATTCAGCCTGTGGCACTTTAAGAAAGCACTTTCTCATGACACCTTTTACTAACTTGGGACTGCACCATTTTGAAATGTGTGATTCAGTGGCTTATGAAGCAGATATTGACTGAATTTATAGTGGCAAGTTGCTTTAAAAGGTGCTTGGTCACAATTAATCAGTTTTATTTTGCTACTACACAGTTAGAGATTCAAACATGAATGTTAGAATAGAAGCAGTCTCTGTTTTGCTTTAATACGTTTCTAGGACAACACAGAGGCTTTCAGCTCTTATGCCAGTTATTTTTAATACACCAAGTTGATTCATGTTGAGTCTGAGTTAGGCCCTTTTATGACTACGGCATGTTGGTTTTCTCTGACCGATCAGGCATTGTTAGTCACCTCTGTAGTATCTCTGTGGTAAGTTTATCTCCACATGGTTTTTCTCTTGTGGACATTAAAATATTTCTTGATCCAGGCCTGCTGTTTAGCATTAGCATTTGACCTCCTGTTTCAGTCTGTAAGAAGGGAAAAAAGTCTTTCTTCTGGAAAAGCCCTTCATTAACATTTATGAGAAACCTTTTGGTCCATCTTTTTTCCCTTTCTGCAATAAACATAAGCTTGTTTTTCCCATTTTTCCATACAAGGCTGTCCAGTATGTCTAACTTCACATACTGTGGAGGTTCTTTTGGGAAATCCCTTTTAGCCGGGCGTTAGTCAATACCATGCATGGCAAACTGACTTTCCTCTTTTGGGACTATTTCCAATTTCATTCTTTGGAAAACGTGGGTGTAGCCGTGGTGTTATGATAGTATTTCCTTTTCACAGAATGTACTTTTTCCATTTTTGCCACTTTTATGGAACGCTGGACAGAACAAAGGGAAACATCTGGTGGAACACCTCAACAATGAGAAGAATGCAGATGTGAAAGTGCATGAACAGGTTTTCTTTCAACCTAGGTAATATGCACAACTTCAAAAATGACTCACCTTCACAAATGTTAATGAAATAGTTGCATTATGGCCTGGGCTTTGCTAATACACAGAAAATGCAATTGTTTTTCATATTTTTCTGCTTGTTAAAACAAACAGTGAATCAACCAATCCCATCAACAACTTGGTTCAGTTGGACCTCTAGTCATAAAATAGTGGTAGTGAAGAACTTTGAACCAAGCATCAGACTGGGGGAGAAAATCTCCCAGAAAAGTAGAAAATATCCAATGAGCATGAATTCTGTGAAGAGTAATACTTTGCTACTGTCAGAACAATGGGCACAATGTTAGCATTAGCATTAGTTAAAATACCCTCTTGTTACAATTAGATTGGGCATAATAGAATCTCTATGCACAGAACACATTGGATCTTTAAGCATAATGGGCAACAGGAGCAGAATTTCCACCACTTGATGTAAGCAATGAGCAGGAATCTGAGGCCTCAGTTCCCCCAGCTCCCAAATATTTGACAACGACTGATCAGAAAAATGTCTCCTTGATCTGACAAGTGATCTGGGCATAAACAGTTTGAACTCACGGACCCATCCTGCCTTTCAACAGCTGTTCGAGGTGGTGGCTTAATGGTGTGGAGGAATGCTTTTCTAGAACACATTTCCTCCCCTTCATTTCAACATAGCATAGTTAACACAACACAGCCTTCCTGAGAGTAGTGGTTGGCTATGCCCATCCCTTCATGAACACATGATGGTTACTTCCATCAGCATAGAGCATCATGTCACAAAGACAATGATTTCACTGTCCTCTGCAATCCTCTACCGTCACTGGATCCCAGTCCAATTGTTCACCTTTGGGATGTGTCGAGACTGGAGATTTACAACATAAATCTGCAGCTGATAAGTCAACAGCCACTCCTTGATGCTACAGTGTCAATATGAACCAAAATCTTTGAGGACATCTTGCTGGATATTTGCCTCAAAGTATTTAGGCAGTTTTGAATTCCAGGCAGAATCTAACGTACCCACGATTACTATTACTGCTTGCCTTTATACACCTAATAAAGTGGCCAGTAAGTTTAAGTGAATAAAACCAAACAGTGTCAGAGCACATGGTGAGAGGAGTTTGAAAAGGAATAGTTACTTTCTCATGTAGTCCTCATGTATACAGAGGTTCAGATTCTCCCATCTGCCTCTGTGAATCCTCCCTATGGCTTTCCTGACCTTTGAGCCTGGGATTCCTCTATTTCACATGAAGCCAGCACATAAAGAGGACTCCCTTCATGGGAGTTAAGAGCAAGAGAGGGAAATCCTGCAAGGAAAACTTTAATTTTATATGACTCACTCAAACTCTCCGCCTCTTCCTTTGACCCTCTCTACTCCCCAAACACCAGGCATATTTCTCCTCGCCTTGAAAGGCCATGATAAGTCAGAATCTGGGCCACATAAATCAAGAGAAACCATACAGACTCTGTGTGGTTGGACATTCTGTTCTTTGCACCATCTTTGGCCTCACAAGTTCTGAAAAATCTGAACTGTGTCAAGAGCTCTAGGTAATTTTTTACTTTAGCTTCCAGGGGGCCTCCAGAAAATGGAACTAAAGCAAACACAATGGGGATCCCTACTCAAACCATCTCAATTTAATTGGTTTTTGTACACGTGAGGCACATGTCAAGCTTTTATTCTGTCAGGCTAATAAGAGTTTGTTGGCCAGAGGTCTGGGAAAGCTTCACAGACTTTGGAAAAAATATTTCTTGTGACAGTTGTCATGAATTCCACTTTCCATTTAGCTGTGAATTGTCCAACATCTTTTTTTTCGCATGTCTCCTGAAGGTTGAATTGTTTTGCTGTCATGCATCAGCTCAATATTTTAGATTCTGAACCATCAAATTTAAGTTTTGCACATTTTATACACTTTCCAGATTTTATGGCACAATTTTATAAAACCATTTTCTAACATATAAAACAGCGTTTAAGCACTTTGAAATGAAACTGCTTTATGCAAAACACTGTAGTCACATGCTTTTTTTCAGACTCTTGGAAATGATGTAAGACAGAGTGTATACATTTGTTTACTGGTTTTGTTATTTCATACATTTTTCTGTTGGAAATTGCTTTTTGTGAGTACTACAGTACTACTTTAACTTTGTAGTGACATTTAAACTAATGAAAATCATTTGCAAAAGAAAAAAGAATGTTCTGCTGTCATATAGTGTTGCAATTATCTTAAAGCTTAAGCTGATAGAGCCACAGGCATTCAGTGACTGATTTCCATATTTTACTTTCATGCTGTTTTCATAATAAGTTGCCATTTTTAGCATGAAGAACATTTTCTATGCTTACTTTTATACTCATGTACTTCGTGTTGTTTCATGAATAATTAAAGAATTATGTTTTATTCATCAGAAAAGTTGATTAGGCCACACCCATGTTTTTGCATGAATCTCGTGAAATGAAAGGCCTGACATTGAAAACGCTCACATTCTTTCCCTTTAAGAAATAGCAGTCACTGCTGATGTCCTATTAACCTGCATTGCTGCAAATGTTGGCCTTCTTCCCCCCACACTAACATCAGTTCAGCGTGATTATTTGGCCGGGTATTTGTTGTGTAATAAATCTTCCCTCTTGTGGTCGCAATGCTTTTAAAGAGCTATTGTTTTATAGGACCTGTTTTGCCAACCAGTAATGAAATGAATTTCTCCATGAGATATAGCAGTTTATTGGTTTTTCCCACTTGTTTGGGTACAGAGGTTCAGTCTGCAGGGGTCAGATCCAATAAACATGGAGGAGTCTGTGCCAAGCAGGGATGTGTTTGCTAAAGCCCCCCCAATGTTTTTCTCCGCAGCAGAGGATCAGGTCCATTCATACGCTGCTTTCTCTATAACTCGACTGTCCAGCCGTTCCTAGCCTGCAGCTCTTCTGTGTTTGTGGAGCCATGACATTGCGGGTTACGCAGAAGCATATCTCTGCAGCCCCGCTGATCGGAGCAAGTCCTTTATTTGCTCTGGGACACACACTAGACTTGTCAAACATACTCATATTTCTGTTTATTTTTCTAGTGTTTGACCTGGCTTTGGCGTCTACGTGGGCTACGCTGTGAGCAGCAAGATGTTGCTGTACAAAATGTTCATTGAAGAATACAGTGCTTTATCATTAATTAAATCATGAAAAGAAAATGTTGATAGATATAAGATAAAAAAAACATATTTTTATATGACCATTTCACCACTATCTTATAATGAAAATATATATTTTTTTACAAATAAAAGTTGGAAGCTTTTATTTGTAAGCTTCCATCTTACAAATAAAATCTAAAGTCTCTTATCTAAACATTAAGTTGCTACTTCCTTTGCCATTGAAACTGCTGTGTGTGATAAAGCGTTGCCATATCTAGTCAGGAACCATTAAGGTACACCAAGGCCTCTCGGCAAACAAATGGAACCGTCTCTATGACGTCCACTTTGCTGCACCTCAAAGGTTCAAATCTTCTTATCCGTTTGGCTGTTGCATAGTTGAAAACATTTATGTGTTCATTTTGAATTCCGCTTGCTTGATTGCCCTGAACTGGAACCATTATTCCAATTTTGTTCTCCGTTGCTCTTTGAACTTTACATGAAGCCTCTGATATCAGTAAGTCTCATCACTGGTGTCTAAAATCTCCAGCCAAAGCTCCAGTGAGTGATGACGCACAAAGTTCATGCATCAAGCATATGTCTGCCTTATTCGAATAAAATCAGTTGGCCTTCCCCCCTCAGGTGTTTTATCATGTCCTTTGGCATTTTAATGTCAGTGTGTGCTTTGACAAACAAACTTTGCAATTTAATCAATTCTTTATAAAACTTGGATGCTCTCAAGTTAGTTTTTTTTGTTCATTCTTAAAGCTTTACTTGTCTAGTTTACTCATGTGTGTGTTTTTTCTTCTTGGCTTGATGTTTTTCAAGGAAACTAAATGAAAGCCAATAAACTGTAACACTGAACCGTCTATCAGATTTTTAATGAATGTAATAATTTGGCTAACAGCGACAGCTAACAGTCATTCAAGTAGGTTAATCCCTTTGTGTTTGAGTCTGAGAGGAATGCTGTATCCCCATTATACTGGAGCGTGGGACTCTGTTGTCTGGTCCAGGGAGGCTAGGATGACCCTCAGGAATGCTATTGTTGTGTTCTCAATTCCCTTTTCCAAGCGAACCATGCTCTATCAGACTGATGGTCCTCTTTAGCAGAATGCGATATCCACGGGTACCAGGGGCAAGAGAGGGGAGAATTGCTCCATAAAAAGGCCCAAATAAAAGGCTGTTCTCTCTGCTCCATCTGTGCTGTCCTGTGTTGGAACGGCAGGAATGTGGCAGGCAGACCGGCTGGCCCTCAGAGCCTTCAGCCCCTAATGAATTTTAAAAGGCCTTTTTCATTCAAAGTAGGGTGCTGACTAACAGCATGTCGCCTGGCCAAGCACTCAGAGGGGAAGAGAGGGGAGGAAAAGTAAAGGAGGAGGACTGGCAAAGTGAGTTAGTACCTAGACAGAATTTGGTATTGGATGTCCCCAACAGTAAGAGATAATGGTCACTCTGCATGAGAAGACACTCTGGAAGCATTCTTGACCTTGCCACCAGGGTCCAGAGAGAATAGAGGGAATGCGGGACAAAAAACAAAGAGAAGAAGGTGAGGTGAGGGTAAATAGGTTAGACATACTCTACTGAAAAAGACATCTGCTTACAGGGTGCTGCACAGACACTTCTGGGTCAAAATGTGTTTATCTTGTTTTGAGTAGAAAGCTACCCAAACCTTATGGGTCATGTGAAATTGCTAATACTCAAACGTTAAATAATAACTTAACTGCTATAATTACTGGATTTAATTTCACTAGCCACAAACTGAACTCAAGAAATCACACAAACACAACCTTTCTTACAACAGCTAGGCTAAATGAACAAAAACCGACGTGAAACAACAATGGGGATATTTATCAACCTGGAAAGGGCTACAACCCTTTAAGTAAGATTTTGTACCCCCACAAATCATTCTGAATACATTTATCCACAAACGAACAGTGTTCAAACATTGAATTTTTGTCAACCTGCTGCATTCAAAGAATTACTCAACCATCCATTTAGGAGGTCAGAAAATATCCCAAAAATACTGTAAGTCACTGCAGACTTTTAGAAAATATTTGGAAAACTGACTAGATACAAAAAACATTATACATTTTAGATATGAGGTTTTTATTCTGTGCATTGTCTAGCAGCATTGCACTGACCTTTCTCTTTTGAGCTGCCATTTTTTTGTAGTTTCAGGAACTGACGGTCTGATGGGACAACCCTGCTTCCCTGTGGCACTACTGTGACATCTGCCGCACTCCATTGTGCTAAGACCTCAAAAGGCTTAAGCAGAGTTTAGATATAAATAATATTGAGAAATTCCACATTGGATGCCCTTTACATAATTTTCTCCAATAAATACTTCAAAACATGGACAGATGTACTTTTTTATCTTTTTAGGATTCTCTATGATTTAAGTGTTATTGACTAAAACAAGATAAGAAAAGTACATGTGCTGATTTTTAGCAATTAAAACATGATAAAAAGAGACAAGCCAAATAAATGTCTGAAGGGAAAAATTCTTTTGCACAATTGTGTAGATCCTCACTATATTTTGCACTTGTGAATTTTTGCCAAGCATGTGGGGCTCAGAAGTCAGTGGAGAAATGCATAAATTTTAAGCCTAATGTACTTTAATTGGCAGTGTGTCTGTGGGGAATGTTTTAAACCATTCTTTCAGAGACCTTTGACAAAACCCATCAATATTTATTTTCCTTTAAACCAAAATGAGAATAGAGTTACATTTGAAAAAATAATTTGTGTCAGCATGATCACACCTGCTGGTGTCTTCTGACAGTAGCTTGGCTTTGACTTTAACACTATATGGCAGAGATGAGAGCTTAGGTTATACTTGTACATGCTGTAATAGTGCGTTTTATATATATACAATGTTTAATATGCAGTGAAATTTGCACAAAGACATTGGGTTTTTTTGTGTGTTTTATGGTAGCATCTTGAAAATAATTGTGTTCAATTATGTAAATACAAAACATATTTGGTCCTAGATTTTACAGGTGGTAAAGTTGGAAATGATTTTATTTTAGTCTTGTTTGGATCTCATGTCTCAGCCCTACCTCAGTTATTCAGTTGTATGTATAATAACTAGCTATGTGTTGACTGCAGCCCCCAAAACACCATAAACAACATGTGTTATATTGTTATGGGAGTCAAATTCCCACCAACCGTACTGCCTGTACAGACCTTATGTCTGAACAGGTGAAACCGTTTTGGATGCTTCTTACATCCTTTTTTCCAATGAATACATCAGACATGATTTAATCCTTTTAACCATGTAGGTTTCTCATGATTTTAATTGCCACTGCTTTTATCTTGATTAAAACAAGATACGTGTTGCATCTGGGATTTTCAGCAAATATTTGAATGTCTTTAAAGCAAATTTCACCAATTCTTACCAACCAGCTACTGCTCTTACAGGAAGTAAAATCTTATTATCCACTAAAACTGAAAGTTACACTAACAGTGTTAGACTAACAAAATTCTATAAATACTACTCTGGAAATAAAAATGTATCTAAAGGCAGTTACATATTGGTTTTTAGGAGACAACCTGGTCTAACTGGGGACATGCAATGTATCGGAATCATCGTTTGTGTTAGTATTGGTCAGACAGGTAAAAATGTTGCAGTAGTAATAACCAGTTTTTATTTACATGTTCTTCCTGTTTGCTTAGGAGCCTCCAAAATGAGCCGAGTATTGTGGGAATATGGATGGACAGTTTACGTTTTACATGACATTTTAAGGATTTTTGTGTGTAACTTGTTTTTTCCCATTTCAAGTAAATCTGTATTTAATTACAACTGGAAGTGGATGAAACCTTTTGTCTCGCTCATTCTTACTTTTCTTTTAAATTTGAGCGTAAAGTTTATTTGCAAATGTGTCAGCACATTTAGGAGATACCATACAGTTGAGTGGTGAGGCAGTGTTATCACACTTTGGGTCACAATATTCTCAGTCATGTCACAGGAAATACTTGAGTGTTGAAAGAAGGGAGTCTCATTTATTTTACAAAATTCCAAAGAAGATGAATTATTCAACCAGACCAATGAGATAAGAAAAAAATATTTAAAAAAATATCCATCCCACTAGAATAGACCCAGCATATGTGACCTTGATGGAGGAGAGACTCGCTCAAATATTTTTTTCTAAAGAAATGTTTTGATGGACTCATTTAGATGAAGCTGATAATGTTCGATGAATCACTGATTGCACAGGAAAAATGTGCAAAAGCCACTGAAATGACACACAGACACAAAAATGTGCTAATTGAATGAAAAACAAGCATCTTATCCACCTGGTTTCCTCTTAATTTTCCTTTTCATTATGTGTTTTTCATTTTGCAGAAAACAATTGATTGATTCCTACTAAATAAAACCAAAGGTGATTTGGCAGTTCAGAAATAGAAATGAAAAACAGCGTAATTTGTTTTGTACCTGTAGTTATTTTACTGCATGCTGTGACTTTTTGAACATTTAAGAAACCACCAATGGATTTGTGAACACAGTTCAAAACAGGGAATCATGCTGCGTTCTTTATGAGTAAGTGGAGCAATAACAAATAATCTATTTGTGGTCCCTACAAACCATTTTTTTTTATCTGAGATGGTCCTCATGCTTAGACACAGCTTGGAGGAATACTGGGTGCAGACTGTGCTTCTTTTGGCAACTGAAAGAATTGCAAGTAGTGTAAGGAACATCTGCTATGCTGCTGCTATTCGGTGTTCAGGTTTGACCTTCAGGTTGAAAGTTTAGGGTCAAGAAAAGGGAAGGTAACATCTACAGACCCCACACATGCTGGAAACAAACTGTTTAGACTTTTACCTTCAGGTCAGCAATATTTGCAAAAACAAACTGCTACTGAGAGATTCTTGTGTCTCTGATGAGCACTTACTGTAGTTCCCACCTATTCTGCTGGGAACCAACAACATACATTTTTTAATCTTTATTTTCATTACCCATATTAATTCATATACTTGTTTGAAAACAACATGCACACTGAGAGCAGCAAATGCCAAATTTCTTGCTTCTATACCAAAAAAGCTGATTCTGAAACTGGCATCTTTTGCACAAAGCTCTGCCTGTGCTGTGCATCGGAAATTAAATCTGCGGATTCAAAGGGGAGAGAATGGTCTCTGACCCCCAATGCATTATCTAGGAGCTCAAGCAGTGTACCTGGATGACCTCATGGTTCGGTGTTTTGTGACAGAGGAGAAGCAGAGGCAATGTTACCCAAAATCACTCTGAGCAATGGACTGAGGTCATAGTGAGATAGGGCTTGTGGAAACACTGATGCTCACGGTAACATGGAAAGTACTCCCAGAGGAACCCCAAAAAGCAGGACAGTAAAATCTCTGATGGCGGTCCGACAGGAGAGCAAACGTATTGGCAGCTTTTTATGTTTAGTAGAGATGATATGGAGACAAAATGTGGATTTCCTCTAATCTTATTCACATTAAAATGCATCTTAATGTTAAGGTGTTGGTATGCCTGAACTTTCTCCTTGTAAATTTATGAAATGCAGGTGGTTCTGAAACAGGAGAGGAAGAGGCATTTCTTGAGTTTGCAATGATCTCTTAGGATGCCTATTTTCCCTGGTCACTGTCTTGTAAAACTTTTAACGTGCTTCCTACTAAATGACATCATGACCCGGCTCATTTAAATGATGTAATGGCAACCTGCAGGATAGAAAGTGCTTAGTTACCAATCTCAGCAACTATCCCTTCTTAAATATGTTGAACAGTTGAACCTGCACAATTGTTTATTCATCTGAAAAATGTGTCTTTTAAGAACTGAGTCTTAGCATCGCATTTCTCTGTATAAAAAATGGCTTGAAGTAGCGATTTCCCAATTTGGAAATATTGTCCTCTGTTACAGTCTGAGTCATCAGGCTAGGAATTCATTGAAATTTGTCTTGATTTGTGAAGTCAGAAATTCAGCAACTTTAAAGGGCAGTGAAAAAACATAAAGCCTGACATCAGTGAAACGTGATCTACATTAGTAGTGGGACTGAGTCCCACTTACCTGACTCACCTGTGATGTTGGTGATATGTTAAAGCAGGGCAGCATTTATATAGTGCTCCAGTCCAAATATCCAAATCAGTCTGTCCTTCGCTCTGGACGTCATTGTAAATGGTGGGAAAAACTTAAGCTTCAGCTTAGGATATTTTAAATAAAGAAAGAAAAAATCTGAGCTCTTTAGCACAGTTGCCATATGCTAATTGTGCAAGCTAACAAAAGTACATGTTTAATATCTGGCAACAGAAGATTCACTGGGGGTGAGGCTATCATAAAATAACATCACTTCAATACTAACTATTTGAAAGTGGCTTGATTATAAGACCGTGATCTGATACCTGGAGAAGTTCACAGTAGCCTCAGAATTTCAGTTTTGTTTAATTAACAATGTATAATTTTCTTTAAATCTTTGCTTTGTTTCAGACTGAAGTGATGAAAGAGGCTCTAAAGGGTCTAAATTTGAACATGGTGGAAATGACAGATGAGAATGCAACGCTGGATGGAGGAGACGTTCTGTTTACAGGTAGGTTTCAGCTGCTATCTGAGTACTAACGGATTTTCATCTGAGGCTTTTCTTCTGTTCTTAACTTTGTCTAATTATGGTTGACTCATAAGTCATCAAGGTATGTTGTAATCTAATTACTGTAAATATAAACCTGATCCAGTAAAAACACATCCTATCCCTTTGATTTAGGGAAGATTATGGTGAAAAAAAGGTCTATGAAAAGATGTTTTAAAACTGACTTGTTCAACTGTTATTGCTTGAAATATTTTGGGACTGTATGATGAATAAATACTTTCCTGTAGGATACACCATTTGACTTACACATATCATGTATAGTGCACCTCTTAGTTTTAAGAAGAGGTCATTTGGACTTTATTCATGTTCTCTTTAGTACATAATAACTCAGATGACCATTGCTTTTCATGTTGTAAGCATATTTCACTTTATTTAAAGTGTATGCCTTTAGTTACATTTTTCAGCAAGACACCTGCAGAGAAAATATACACCACTTTGATCTCAAGGGAATATATAAGTGGCAAGTAAACGGGCAATTGCAGAGGAGTTCCTATATTCCATATGTGAGCAGACGAGTCAGTGCCTTTGAGCAAAAGTCTCTCTGTTTTTGGATTATCTAGCAAAACATCCCTGTGTGTGACCTCCATGACCTGGTGGCCCTGTGAACACACCGGAGTTTCACCTGCAGTAAAACTGTTGTGTACCATCCTCCTGATCACCACAGCTGTTAAATGCGTTAGGCAGCAGCCGACAAAACCGATGAACACAGTCAAATCAGAAACATGGTGGTCTACATTACACTCAGAACATTGTGTTACACTCCGTGGCAAAGCAAAATGTGGGTCAGTGGCGTCTTCACTGCATGAGCCAGATGGAAAAAGTACAGTACACCTAATTGAGTTTCTAGACATTGGCGCTGTGGTGTCTTTCTTTTCAGCTGAAATCTGTTTCACATGGTAGGGTAAGAAACATTTCCTGCTGGCAGGGCCCAGACTAATGGCTCATATTGTAAAGGCTCAGCAGCAACATAAGGAACCCGTCCCTGAGCTCCGTGTGCAGCTGCATTCTTACCGAGAGATTCAAGTTTTTATATATATTTCCCACTATGTCTACACCATTCATACTGAATGTAGTGAAAATTAAAGTGATAAAACTGCCTGATTTGTTGACTATTTCTGCTGACTAGCAAAATTCTAATTTTGAGATGTTTTATTTTTATTTTTTTTCCAGGTCGAGAATTCTTTGTTGGTCTTTCCAAACGGACAAATCAGAGAGGAGCGGAGATCCTAGCTGATGCATTTAAGGTGAGTTTATGTTGTTTGTGCATTAAAACATTCAGCATACCTTCTTAATCATGTTCAGGGGCACAAAGACATATACACACTCGCGTCCTGGGGCAACTTAAAGTCATCATTTACCCTTAAGTGCATGTGCTTACACTGTGGAAATAAACTGAAACACCAGGAGAAAACATGCATGTGTTTGAAACAGCACCGTTGTTGGCCCCTTGGGAGACAGATGTATTTAAATAAACTGAACAATGAAAGTGAGGAGCTCCATTACATTACATCCTCGGCTCTCTTGTAAATTGATGTGTCCTGAAGGGAAAAGTGAAGTTTCAGAGTGAATCTTGTATGCTTTTGGTTGGTGAATCTAAAAAAGTAAAATATGTAAGCATTTCAAATATGCTATATTAAATCCAAAAATATAATTTTGTATTCATTCTAACTATTTGATATATAACTCTGTATAGACAATGATGGCTTTGGACAGGAAGGATCCCCTGTAGCGAAGCTGTATTACAGCAGATACACCAAACATTTATCATTAAAAACGTCTAGGCTGCTACTTCAGTGAACCTGGGCTGCAGACTGAACACTTCCATTTTACATCATATTGTGTGACATAAATGTTAAAGCTTACAGCAGTCACTAACTGTAATATTTATTTCAGTCAAGTGAAGCATATCACTTTTTGTGCAACAATTGCATACAATACAAATACAAATGTTTTTAACTTAAACGAGTGTTTTTAACTTAAACAAGTAATATGTTTTTAGCAAAACACATATTAAGTGTTTTTAACTTAATGAAACTGTTAAAAAGGCTCTTTTTTCTTCTCTAAGATTCTATAAATAAACATGTAAATTAAAACTATTAAAACTTTATGAAACAAGAAATGGAAAGCAGTTCCATAAGGAAAGTCTGTTTTCGGTCAGGTAGCATTGTGCAACATCCAACACATTTCTTTGTTTTTCCTGTTGCTCCTTAGCATCATTGAAGCTGACAAGTTATTGACAGACACATCTGTAAAGTGTCCCTGTGGCAATTAGCTTTTAATGCTTTGGATGAAGCCTTACCAGGCTTCAAAGCATTTTTAATCAACACTTGATGCACCTTTTTCCATTTATGTCCATGGTGATTAATAAAGCAGACAATAAAAAAGATTTAAAAAGCTTATGTGAAGGAGTAAACCTTGTATTAATTACCTTATGAACAATTTCCTCTTATGCCATTATTATAAATCATCTTGTTTACTCTTGGCTGATGTGTTGCTAAACTGTTTGTGTGTCACTTAAGCAGATGTTTCTCATAGGCGCTGATGACTCATATTTGTAATTAGAACCCATAATTTGGGTTGAAATAATCTCTTCATAAGCAAATGCAACTTGTGTTAAAATTATGCTCTTGATTATCACATTTATGTGATATTTCAATATCCTGACTACATGTGATATTGCACAACACATGCAATCGTGCCAGCATAGGCAGGGATAGGCTGGTAGGTATCTCCAGTAGTCATTGGGTGAGAGGTAAGGTTCACTCTGGACATGATGTGGACAATTTAGAGAGACAAATTTACCCACCAGCAGTCGTGTTTCTGGTTCTGACTGCGGGGGGAAGCCAGAGTGGCCAGAGAGAACCCAGGCAGGCACAAGGAGAGCATGCAAACTCAATACAGAAAGACGCCAACCTCTTGGCGTTATCTGAATAACTTAATGATATGAGTGCATCGACATATAAAATTAGTACAACATTTTTTCTCTTTTTCAATGCATGGCATATGTGAGCATCTTGGTAACTTCAATACATCTAAAATATGTTATTGCACAGAAAGTGGGTCCATTCACTTTCTGTGTGTTGTAGAGTCTGATTTGATGGGTCAAACATCAGTTTGTGGCAAGTAAAGGAGCAACACCTATTAGTGTGATTTTTTTCCTATTTTGTAGAAGTTTGGGCTCAGTCTTTTCAATGAGTTCTTACAGAATAATTACAGTTCATTTTGGCTTGATCATTATACCACGCTCACCAAAACCTGCATGAAAATAAGTATTTCTGCAACAGCATGATTTATTTCAAGCAGGATAAAAGGCCTCCAAAAAGAGTCAGAGTGACTGATCTAATCTATCTCCTTTGCTGCCAGTATAAATTAGAGACACTTTCCGCCGCGTTTTTTTTGTTCATCGCATTTGGCCTTTTTCCGAGAAGGTGTAGCAAAGCCGAGAAGCACGCTGACAGGCAGATTCAGCGCTGGGTCACAATGTCAAGAGTTCAGCACATTACGGTAACTTGAACTGCCTTATTCCCCCTTTGTCCCATCTGTATCTGATTTGAGAACCCCATTACGGATTCCTCTGTGTTTTCTGTTATCTTTGATAAGATGGGACTAAATGATGCGTTCCTGGCAAATAACAAAAGGAAAAATTACTTAGCCATCAATTATTGTTTTTTCCACTTTTTATCTGATTGCTCCATCCTATCACTGTTGGTTTTTCCTTTAATTATCAAATGAAGGATCGTTCCGTTTCCAGGTTTGTTTAGTGCTACACAACTGCATGCAGATGTGATGGCTCTTGGCTTTAAGGTTCTTACAGATGTTGGGATAATGGTGTTGCTGATGGAATCAATTTGATTGGGAAGTAGTGCAGAGGTTAACTTATATTTTCGTGTCTTAAAAGTGTTGATTTCTTATTTTGGGGTATCTAATAATTAACCGTCTGACTTTCTTTTGAGTACTAAATAGAATCTTTTAGATCAAAGTATTACAGTATCAGACCAGATGAAAAGGAACAGTTCCTGCTTCTTTATCACATTTATCTTGATAAGAGAAGAAGAATGGCTTCCATTTCTAATTTCACACAGACACTTCCTGTTTGTGGATAAGGAATGGAGAAAGGACATCCTGTAATTTCCATTGGTTCCCAGTTGAACCTATAAGCACATTCAAGAAAAATAGTTCAGGAGTATATCATACATGTTTTTTTTTGGTATGACTGAGTACAAAGTGCCATAGTGCAGTTTGTTTTTAGCAACAAATAGAAGCATTGTGCTTAATTTGAAATAACAATGTGCTACATTGTGGTTACACATGACACCACAAGACAATTTCACAATGGAATCTAGCAGAAAAACATAATGTTTGTAAGTTTGTGTAAAAGCTACTAACAAAAACAAAAACATATTACCGTATTTCCCGCACTATAAGGCGCACCGGATTATAAGGCACACCTTCAATGAATGGCGCATTTTAAAACTTTTTTCTTCATATATAAGGCGCACCGCATTATAAGGCGCATAGAATAGACGCCACCGTTATGTTGCCACCCGTCTGGTATTGAACGGGACATGATTTGTTCCGTTCACTACTAATATGGATGTCTAATAATAAAAAATTGGTGCCTGAGTTCTTTATATATCAGTCTGCACTAGTCATTGTTTCACTTACGGTTTTGGTGTTGCGAAATTGTGCCCAACTGCTTTCTGGTTAGTACAGACCAACCGACATGCTGCCGCCGCAGCCTCTGTCTCTCTTCCCTCCACAGCTTTAAATGTATAGGTGCTGCTGGTCCCTTGGTAACTCTTTAAATGTGTAGGTGCTGGTTCCTTGGTAACTCTTTAAATGTATAGGTGCTGGTTCCTTGGTAACTCTAGCCGAAGCTCCCGGATAAATGTCTAAAGTTACTTTGTTGACATAAAGAATGTCAACAAAACAGTCCGACTCCGGTCGGCGAGGAGAGGCTTCCGCAACTGGAATGGGGCGTCTGGGCCAGACGATGGTCACCCGACTTTGTTCGCGCACAGCATGTTTGTGGAGAACATGGTGTCAGTCAAACTTTATTAACAAACCAGTTTTTTGACAACATCCCAGCATGCACTGCACGCTTCTTCTACGGGGAAAATGAAGTCGGCAGCTGCTTACCGCACTTGCTAGACCTGTTGTGGCTCAATATTGGTCCATATATTAGGCGCACCGGGTTATAAGGCACACTGTCGGCTTTTGAGTAAATTTAAGGTTTTTAGGTGCGCCTTATAGTGCGGAAAATATGGTATATCTATGACTTCAGATATTTTAAAAAAATTGTTTGGTTTGTCAGGATGTTGCTGCTAAAATAAAGTTGATGTTGGAAATACAATGTTTTCCCAGCCTATGCAGTAAATTTTATAAGTGCATGTCACTTTTTAACTGGCGTTTGAGTCTCTCCGTCCAAGATCAACGGCTGAACCTTAAGATAAACATGAATCTATAGGTCCTAAAATCATACCTCTGAAATTATTCTGTTACATACAGGATGTAGTCAAAGTTGTTGATTTGAATACATTCTGCGGAAGATTTTGAAAGATTGTAATCCCAAAACAGTTTATATTCAACATTATCTTGTAAAAACTTATTAGAGGTGCTGCACAGTAGTGTGCTGATTCAGGTTTCTGTTTAGATTGAGCATTTTCTCTCTGTTCACAGTATTGAACTCTGCATTTTGTTCCTCCACTAATCTAAGTCAGGGAATTATTTGTGTTACTGCTGTTTGGTTAAAGATGTTCTTCTGCCACTGATTAAAGATGTGGAAAAAAACGATACAAAAAAGAACCACAGTGGCATAATTTTAGACAGAAAATAAAATATCTAAATCCAAATTTAAGTACATGTGCTCAATGTGGAATCTTAAGAAATAGTTGTTTATACTATAATCACAGATCCCACTGCTGGAACCCTTTATAATTATAAAACAAATGTAAACAGTACGATTCATTGTAATTCATGTGTTCCACTCCCACCTGTTCTGATGTTTTCTTTCACAAAAACGACATTTTACTGCCATAATTCTTTACTTAAAGACTTGATTAGTTTTTACCTTCAAACACGCTAGACAGATGGAAATAAACTGTTTTCAGTTTCCTCTGTGAAAATACAATTTTATGTAACTTTTGTTTTTGTAACAACAGTAATAACAGCATTTGGCAAGCAGACTTCCTGCAGCCAGAGAAAGTGGCGTGAATCGGGTTCTTACAAGTCCTGTGTAATCTCCCCGTGAGCCTGAGGCTCAGTGACATCACCTCTCAGACACTTCTGCTGTTTCCACCCCTAAATGGTGTTACTTTATTTTAAATGTGCACACTCAAGAGCCTTAAACACTGTTATTATTTGTATTATTATAGAGGAATGAGATGGTCTTCACCTTGATTTCTTTCAAAGCTTGAATTGTACATTCTTAAACATTATTACGATAATTATTTTTTGTCAAATTTTCCCAACTGTCAGGGTAATTTTACCAGGATTCAATTTTTGGTGAAAATGTTGGTCAGCAGGTGGGAAAGGCACGGTTCTGAAAAGTGTTTTTACATCACTGGTCCAATGTTTGACTCTGGAATGTGCAGAGAATGACTGAAATCATCTCCATCCCGTGTGCATCCTGTGCTCTTGGGAATGATTTTATTTTGCTCCTATAATTGGATTGTGTTTCACAGGACTATGCTGTTTCCACTGTGCCTGTGCTGGAGGGGCTGCACCTGAAGAGCTTCTGCAGCATGGGAGGACC
This sequence comes from Micropoecilia bifurca, assembly GCA_903067075.1. Classification (NCBI taxonomy): domain Eukaryota; kingdom Metazoa; phylum Chordata; class Actinopteri; order Cyprinodontiformes; family Poeciliidae; genus Micropoecilia; species Micropoecilia bifurca. The sequence goes on along the minus strand of CAEGAF010121513.1, from coordinate 71,041 downwards.
AGGGCTTATCATCATCGGCTCCAGTGAACCAGCTCAGAAGGCTCTTAAAGTAGGCAGCTGCTTATTCTACAACGCCGGTCTTGACACAAGTTGACAGATTGAACCTCTTTATTACTTTATACCTTGATGGCACCCTCTTACTGCAGCCATATAAAAACGCATTGTCCCTTTAATCCCTCTGCGTTGATTCATATTCTCTGCTAATTTGCAGGGAATGCCTCTGGCATTTGCTCTCCAGCTTTAATTACAAAGGTTTTGTCCTGCTATTACACAGCTTGAGCTCATTACCGCATGAAAGGCTTCTGAATGGAAATTCACAGGATGTTGGGCGTCCAGACAAGAGACAGCTTACAGCCTGACAGAGACAGATTGGTGGGTTACACCAAGAGAGTACTAAATCTCAGCACATCCCGGCTCGAGAACTATCCCGAAAATTCACAACCATCTGTAAGTCAGTTGTTTGTTCATGCTACACTGAAGTGAAGCTCGCACGCACGCAAACACACATACATGTTTCTCTAATTCTACAGGTCCAAAAACATACACACTAGATCATACGGTACACTCTTGGCGTTTTCCTGTCCTGTGTGACAGCCTCTCTCTTCTGCACCTTTGCTTTCAGAGTCAGAACTCCCCCTACAGGTCAAGCACATCACTTTTATTGTGTAAAACACTCCTTTGGTGTATCTCTGCCAAAGTGTACACAAGAGCAGAAGAATCTGTGAAAAAGTGCATAAGCTAATTACATTTATTTTCCAGCTCCAACTCATTAAGACTCCTGGCTGTTTGATCACCAGTGGTAATTAGCTGCTGGAATGAGGAGTGGCCTTTAGCAATACTTAAAAACAGAGGGCTCGCTTGCTAATTATGGCTTGCGTCACCCTCTCTTGCAGCAATTAGCTTCTGTTTTAAAGGACTTTTAGCACCCCAGCTTCTGCAGTTGGGTGATACTATGTCTGTGAGGTGAGGGTGCGCTTATGAATGCTGCTTAGATACATTCACAATGCTTGTTTTGCATATTAATTAGCTGGTCTCATGACAGTAAAGGTCTTTCTCTGCATACTTATGAAACAAACCTGTAGCTTAATGGATTCATTTTTTTTCTATAGAGAAAGAACATGTTAAATGGAAATTTTAAGGAAAGTACCACTTCAATCCTTTCACATGTTGTGCTTTTTTAAACACAAACTATGGTGATTTTTTATACTGGAATTTTATGTCACAAATCAACTCAGTGTTGGATGTGAAGTGTTAGAAGAAGAATAGCTTTTAAAATGTTTTCTTCTTTCCAAGCTCAGTCAGATTTGATGGAGAACATTTTGCATTGCAATTTTTAAATCTTGCTCTAAATGAGTATTTAGATTTAGGTCTGGACTTTGACTCTTGCACTGCCAGGAGTTGTGGGTCAACCATAGTCTCATGTTTTTTCAGCTGTCTTCTGTGTTTCAACTGTATTTGGCTCCATCCATTTCCCATCAATGCTGACAGCTTCCATGTCTTGTTGGTTCATTTTTGTGTGATGGGTTGAACAGGACTCTGTGTCATGAGGAGGGTTATATGCTAACCCTGCTTTGAATATTCCCATGTGTGTTGTGTTCCTCTGTGTACACGATGCTGTTTGTTCACTTTATAGATTTTCCCCCCTTGTTTTATGCTTTTGGTCCACAAAAAATTAAGGGAATTAAAAATACCCCTTATAATTTTTGATAAATATCTATTATAGGATTTTTCAAAAATAATTTTTACAGAACCACCAATTAGAATTGTATTTAAGTAAAAAAACATGTAAAACATTTACAAAAGGAGGATGGATATATTTTATTATTTAGAATGTTTATTTGTGGAAAATTATGTAAAGTTCCCAGTTTCATGACAAGAAAAATAGGCAGCAATATATATCTTGTACTTTTAGTTTCATTCTTTTGTGAGAATTCACTTATAAAAACACAAAAACCCATAAAACCTGCAATTTTTATATTTATTTTTAAAAACATTAGTGGCCTCTTTATCATTTTTGGCCAAAACTATGAAGAACCAGTGATGAATGTCCAAAGAGCCTCTTAAGCCACAGGTGGCAGATCCCTGGTCTGGTGTATAAAATCCCTGAAATTTGTCCCTGAAATGTGAAAGATATGTGATAAAGTTCATGGGGCATGAATACTTTTGATAAAACACTGTTGTTTTCTTATGCTTAAATAAGCCAATGGTTTTGCTTTTGCCTATGCAACTGGACTCAGAACTGTGGATCTGTTTAGCTCTCATAGGAATGGGAGTACACACTGATTGGAGCGATTTTGTCATCCATCTGTGGCCGTCAATTCCCAACTTCACCCAGAAAGTCATCATCCTAAAATACAGCCCCTGTCACAGGCCTCAGCTCCCACTCCCTGTAATCACACACACACACACACACACACACACACACACACACACACACACACACACACACACACACACACACACACACACACTAACCACGCCCTGCAGCAGACTGCCGACAGGTTTGACATCATCAGTCACCACTTCACATAGCCCTGCTTGATTTATGAGGTCATCTCTTCCCACTGGTCAGCTTCTGATCTCTGCCTCAAGGATGCTAACATGCTTCAGTTTCATAGATGATGAGTTGACCACACACTAAAGGTCAGATTGAGCCAAATTGAGTAATTTTTCCATAGTTTGTCAACATGACTAGAGGTTTTTTTGTTCCCCTCTGTATTTTCTGGAAACAATATATTTCATTTCTTTTTACTGTTTTATAAGGCCAAGATATTAATCTGCAAAATAGAAAAATATAACTATTGTTTCACAACAGCTCCATGTAACTGCAGTATTTACCAGAAGGACAGTAACTAACTGTGTTCTTCAGCAAGAAAAGTCTGGCATTTTTCCGCAGGATTTTGTTGGAGCCGAAAGCAAAATTTACTTCATGTGTTGCTGTTGCTTAGTGAAAAGGAGAGTTGTAAAACTTTTAAAGGCACCATGGGAAGTATTATAAATATTCATACCAAGGTTCAAAATGCAGATTATGCTGATTATCACAGTGGAGGGCATCAGATCCAGTAAATTGTGAGACTCCTTGTTATCTGCTTGCCAGTTCTTTGCCCAGAAGGGATTTAATTACTTTCCTGTAAATATTTAGATTTACCACCTTTGACTGGGCACTTTGTGCTGCCCCGGTAACCACTCTCTGTATTAACTGGACCTAAGCCAGTGTCCAGGCAAGAGTCAATGTTTATTTGCATGAGACTAGGACTTCAATTTGCAGCTTAGACGACTATATTGAACTTCAGGCCCAAGATTTTATTTAATAATTTTTGCTTGAAATTCAGTCAACTTCTGAATTACTTTAGTGTAAAATTAAGAAAAGAGCCTCTATGATTAATACGGTTATGCTATGTGGCATATAATGTGATGTTTGGTGGAATCAAGGTTTAGTGCTCTGATTTTAATCCCCCTTATAAGAGGAAACACACTCACGTTTTGCATTGGCAGTATAAACCTGAACAGTGGAAAATGAAATTGAAACTTGACCAAATGAAAACTTTGTGCTTGGCAATTTTCATCCAAAAAAAAAAATCTATCTCTCCTTTCAAAAACACTTGGCTGAGTTTGAAGAATTCCCAAAAATCACAGTCAAAATATGAGAAGGCAGGCTAGTGCATGCTGCTAAAATGTCATGTGCTGCTGTTCAAAATGCAAATCAGTAGCGAGAATGGCCCCCACATGTTTGTAGAGATCCAAATGTTTCTGTTGCAGCGTCACGTGCTTCCAAGGTGCAGAGAGATGGACAAAGAAAAAAAAAATCTCTTGCAGAAAAGAGATATTCATCCACAGATGTTCTGCTCATAAAGCTGCTTCACTTCTAGTCATAACATCCTCAACTTGTACTCAGCAATATGACCATCTTCCTTTCCTGGCCTCCACTTCTTAGCCTCTCATCCCACCTTAAGCTCCTTCTGATTACATAAAAACATGACATCTGCTGAGAAGGAATGTCTGTCGGCTCCTGTGTTCTCCATTAAGCCCCCCTCAGTCACCCACAGCGGTTTGGCCAGTCAAAGGATGCTGAGCTGCTTTTGGGATTGTGGGCTCGATTCTGAGTCAAGGAATCTTGAGTGGAAGTCTGTTTTGTGTCTGTGTTTCTATCCACTGTGTGCACTCTCATCTTTACATAAAAACCTATGTTTCCTGATCAGATTATGCAGCAAATGAGCGACCATCGCTATGACAAGCTGACGGTGCCAGATGACATTGCTGCCAACTGTGTCTACATGAATCTTCCCAACAAAGGACACGTGCTTCTTCACTGCACAGCAGAGGAGTTTCCAGAGAGCGTGAAGGTAACATTCATCTCAAATCCCATACTTACTTTCTCTCAAATGCACAATTACGCTGTCATCAAGGATGCTAAAGGTAACACCTGCGGTAGGAAGGACCACCATCAGGACAGCCAGATTGGTTTGGTGGCTTAGATTTAAGGAGAGGCTGTCTATGTTACACTTCATCCTCCCCAGACCTCTGAAAAACTCAATTGGCAAGAGAGAGAACCCCTACATGAGCTACATAGTTATTTTCCCCTGACCACAGTGGGCTTTTTTAAACAAAAGAAGCTGCAATTTTCAATGAACTGGACTGTTGTTGACCAGGTTCAGACAAGTCTAAAACCAAGGAACACCAAAGCGTTTTATCTTCTTCATCAAAACCTGAGTCGTTCATTGAGGCGGGTCCAAATGGATGTTTTCAGTGAGAATGAATCAAACATAAGTTATACACAAAAGAGTTTAGTTATAGCGATTGCACTGAAAATCTCCAAACCTTTACTTCTTAGTTGAGAGGTGCAGGTTTTTATCATGCCTGTCCTTCCCATCCATATACATTTGAGATGGTCATCATTATGGGTGAGCTCCGAGGAGCCCCAAGAAGTGGCACCTTTAGGAAATACGGCACCATAGATAGCTCTGCAGGGAGCAATAGTCTTCTCAGTCACTCCATGTGCAAGTTTTTTATTGCTTTTTTGCAGCCCAGCTCTTACTTAAAATTATTTTTACTCCATTTTAAAGGTCTTTGAACTGTGTCATTTCTGGTTTGAAATCCTAAATATTTAAACTAAACCTTAACTTGACTACTCTAAGCTGAAAATGAATTAATTGTTGTTTGTTGTTTCAGACAGGCCCCACCCAAAAGATAATAAACTGCTAAAAGAGTACATTGTGAGAATTCCAAAGTTTAAATTTAAACCTCTATTCTCAAATCTCTCCACAGTCCGATTATGTAAAAATGTATAACACTGACCATTTTCAAGTAGTTTTATTATTCATAATTCCTCCATCCATCCATTCATCCAAAACCAACCAACCACCCAACCAAACAAATATTCCATAAAACACTGTCCATTTGTTCTTCTAGATTGACGTGAACCAAATTGATTTTGTTACCCAACCATGTAGTCCTTGTGATTTGTGAGCCTCTTCACAAGAAACACAATTTCTACCAAACTTTCCAATGACCAAAGGAATGCCATCAAAAAAAGAAGATAAAACAATCTTTAAAATTGTTTTATTTTATTGAATCACCCTTTGTTTAAACCTTAAGAAAATATGTTTGCACAGTCACTTGTCTAGAAACATACATGGCTAAATGTTCCCCACAAATATATAGTACAGTAGCATTAAAGTCTCATACAGCTTAGATTTAAGGAAAATTGTGTCTCTGACTCATGACACGTATATTCCATGTGGCTGCTTGACATGAATTATGTGTTATTTTCTCCATTTGTCTGCTGGGTCAGGGAAGACTGAGCAGTAGCTGTGTTATTTTGATTCTTTGGGGTGATTCCAAATCACAACAAGTCATAATGGTTCTCACAAGATTAAACCTGGCAACACACAGACTGCAGAGACAGTGTTCAAACCTCAAAATGTACTCTGTGGTTAAAGGCCCAAACCTTGCCAGCTATTTTTAGAAGGAGGAATTCGCAAAATGATGTGTCTTTGGACCTAAATCTGCAAAGAAGTCTCTGTTTTCTGCCAGGAAGAATGGCTGATGGAATTTAGCTTGAGCATGATAAAATCTATTTGTGAATATAATGCTGCTTGCTTTGGGAGTACCTTTACAGTCTATTTGGATAGGTTTGTGAAGAATGTACAGTGCCTTGCACAAATATTCCTCCAGAACCTTTTTGCCATCAGCTTCAAACTCCAATAAATTTTACAGCGATTATATTGGTAGACCAACACAAATTAGCACATTACTGAGGGTTCGAAAGGGAACATCTGTGAATAAAAGCCTCATGAAGACTAAGAATCATACAAGGTCAGGGGTGAAGTTGTGGAGAGTCACAAGGGGAGGTTACAGTATATAACAATATCCCAAGCTTCGAACATGTTACACACCACTACTCAGTTCAATTCAATGATAGTACTATTCAGAAAAGTAGGTAAGAGACTCAGAGAGACTCAGAAGGAGCTGCAGGAGAGTTCGTCGCAAATTTGAGACTAAACACAAGGACACACTGCATTTTTATTTCTAATCATTTCTGAAAACCATATATCATTTTTTTTTTCTCACATTACCCCAAGTTGAGTTGATCTATCACATAAAATCCCCAAACATTTGCATTTGTGCTTTACAATGTCTTAATATAAGCTCAAGGATTAAAATAAATACACAAGGCACTGATTTGTGATAGAGTTTCATCTATGTTTTTCAAGCATACCAAAAACTATTAAAGTGTCATTTCTGCTCCATATTTGCACATATATAAGATTTTGTAACTTAGGGAAAGATATTAATAACACCAGACGCAGTAAAACAGCAGGAGCTGCTTAATCAGAGCAGACTGTCATATTTTGCGCAGTGGGTCTGGAGTTGGTACATGTTTCCCAGAGGAAATTTTTGCTTGCTCTTCCTGTGAGATGTAGAGATTTGTCTACATAATCACCGAGGCACTCTGCAAGACATCTGCCTCCAAACACCGTCTGTCCTGACCTCCGCTCTATTTTTAGCTGCTTGTGAAGTTACATAAGAGTTCCACACAAACAAAACCAGGGGGTCATGAGAAGACTGGTGGGGTATGACAGGCTGGAGATCTGGCACATGAAACGGTTAGCTATGTCTTGGAAGTCCAGTGTTAAATAAATGAAGCATACAAAAGCCCCAGTAACTTATGATCCTACTGTTTAGGACTATGTCAACATGACCCAAAACATAACTTATTACTGCTGTAATAAGAAATAGGCTTGGTATGATTTAAAAAAGAGGCAATATGAGGGCGAAGGGATTCTATAAACAAAAGAAAAGTCATTAATGCATGACTTTGCATAGTTGTTTCTAAAAGCTATGCTAAGTCTTGACCTTACCTGAGAAACCTTTTATTTGATAACCTAAGGTTAAGACTTTTTGGTGGCAGTAAAGTTATCCTCTAAGTTTTTTTCTTGACTGAAAATGGATCTAAGAAAATTAAAAACCTGTCACTGAAATGTCTACTTTTGTGCCCAAGGAAATCAAAATGACAAGATAAAAGCAAATTCCATTTTCAAATGTAGACTTTTCAGTTTGGCTGCCTAATGCATGGAGAGTGCATGCAGCTGTGTCTCTTGGAGTATTTTGTATGGGTGTTGTGTTGGTGAATTAACGAGTGCTGTGCTGGAGCATTAGGTGTGAAGGATGCTTTTAAGCTGTTCGTCATTGAATAGCCAAATTAAGAGCTGCCTCTGCGTTTTGGACAAAAAGTGAAGTCTGTTCCCAGTGCAGTTTGGACATCCTCCTGGCTTACCCTTGTCAATGGCCCTGTTTGTGGTGCTCATGGATAAAATCTTAAATTGTGAGGACATTGGGGTCTGATTTGGAATCTCAGGGTCTGTCTTTTTGCCAATTATTTGATTTTGATGCCATTTTCAAACCTTGATCATGGTTGAGATAAGAGTCAGCTCTTTTGCCCTACAGCTTGGTGCTGAGTCTCTTTCTTTTACTGAGGAGTTGTGGTATCTTGGAGTTTTGTTAACAGGAATGTAAAGGGAGATGGATAGACTGTCTTGGGCCTTATTAACAGTCGTAAGGGCTTGAGCTTGGTCTGTTGAGGTAACGGATGAGAAGAGCCAAATAGGCAAATCTTGTGGTTTATTATGACCGTTTAACAATGAAAAACTGAAAGAACAAGATTTCGGATATAAGTGGCTGAAATGTGTTTCCTCCATAGGTTGGGTGGGCCTTAGTGAGAGGGAGAGGAACTCAGTCATCCAGTGGGAAATTGAAGTGGAACCGCTGGTCCTCTGTAATGAGTCATTTGAGGTTGTTTGGGCATCCAATCAAGATGCCTCCCATTAGAGATTTTCTGGGCACCTGCCTGTGAGAGCAGACTTTTGGACTGAACTCGCTGAGGCCTTGTGGATTTGGAACACCTTGCGTGTTGGGATCCTGCTGATGAGCTGGATAGTTTAAGTATGGAGAGGTTAAGCAAAGTACAATATATTGATGGGTATATATATATATATATATATATATATATATATATATATATATATATATATATATAAAACATAAATTACTTTTTATGGGTGTCTGTATTAAAAAAATCAGGAAGTACAGAAGGATGGAAATGTTTTCAAATTTCAATGGACAACTAATACTGCTGAACATTTTAAGCATTACAGCTAAGTTCGTCATCGCATTCCCGTTGCCATGTAGACATTTCTTTTCAACAAACGGCAGTTAGGGACAAATGAGCACAGGCAGATTTCCACAATGTAGTAATTTAGACAACGCACGAAAAAGGAATAACGTGAAAACTATGTAGGAACATGCATTAACACCGTAGTTTTGAACACTCCAATACTGTTTGAGAAAGGGGAGTGTCACTGTTTCAGTTGCACTGATGATCTGGATGATGTTGCTGCATTACACAACATTCTAAGCAGTCATTGTAGTGACGTTAAAGATATCATCTGCATCAACAGAAGCTTTGTTCGCCATATTGCATCACTCCTTATAAGTGTGTTTAGTTGGTCCCCCCTGGTTGTGCTTTAAGGCCTCACTTGATATCACTGGAGGGTTGAAGCAAGAGTTTAAAGAGAAAAATGTCCTGGTTTGGAAGTGCAGTAGGAAAACAGTGGTTTTCTTTTGGAAAACGGCCACAGTGTGACACATTACTTTACAAGGGTCTTTTGAGAACGCTGTAATAGTTCTCACTCCATTTTCTTTTCTTTTTTTTTGTTTGGAGAATTTGCTTAGAGACGAGAAAATGTTTAGAGCTGTTCTCTTGCTTAATATTTGGTCTTTCTCTCTTTGGATCTATGCAACCAAAAGCAATTTTAACAATAACTTTTCTGCGCACAAATAATTTTATTTTGTTTGTAAAGTTCATACCGGTTGAAATGACTGGTGGAAGCAGCATTTAGTTTATTTACATAGAAAAGCTGAAGCTAGAATGAGAAAACCCTTAGTTTGTTAATTCTGGCAAAATTTACCTTTCATATGAATAGAGCTAAATGTCCAGAGAAGACATTTTGTGTATTTTGCAAATTTACCATTGACAGTTATTGGTTCCTCATCAGTGTGATGTACATTATTTTTAATTTGTGGGATATTGCAAACAAAAATAAGTCACTTTTTTTCTGTTTCTTTTTTCTCTGTCCTGTTTTAATCTAAACTACAGATAGCCCGACTAGCATCTCAGGTGATTGGGATTTGTCCTGTAATCGGTGGGTTGCTGGTTTGAACCAGCCTCTCAGTTCTTGTCTCGTGGCTGTGATGCTTTACTTGCTTTGCCTGCTGGCTGTGGTCAGAGAGCCCAGTGGTGTCAGTCTGCCCCAGAACAGCTGTGGCTACAATGTAGCTTTCCCTATCATTGTGTGAATGTGTGTATGAATGGGTGGACTGCGCTGAAATCATCTGTTTTGATAAAGTGCTGTGCAAATTCAGGCCATTTATCATCTTACCTGTGAAAATAGTTGGCACATTGTTGCGGTCTGCATCTTGGCCACCAGATGGCAGCGCACTGTCTGCACTGCTCATTTAACACTTTAGTTTGTTTTTATTTACTTTATTTACCCAAGATCAAGGGTGCGCTGGTGCCCAACTTCAGTTGTGAGTGAAAAAAAAATTTGGGGTAAACCGTGGACAGGTTTTCAGATCATCACAGGACAAACAATCCTAGGGCAATTTAGAGAAACAAATAAATCTAAGATGCAAACGTTTGGACTCCTTGAGCAATCTAGAGTACCTGAAGAGAACTTGGAGTGTACGTTCTACTAGAAATGTGGTAACGTAAAAATTTACCTTGGCAACGCAACTCTTGAATCACCACGCTTGCCTGTGGCAATAGCTGTCATGTCTTGCAAGCTTGTTACGGCTAGAAGTTTTCCAGCATTCAAATTTTTATATTTGCATATATTAAGTCGTTCAGCATTTCTTAAATGAGACAAATGCACAAGATTTCAGGATGGAGTTGTATAACTCTGCTTTATAGCTTGATTCACTCTGAGTTCCTATCAACCTGACTGTCTGGCGAGATCGTCTAATTATTTCTCCGAGCTTGGATCATCCAGACACCCTTTTTAATGGCGCTGAGCCTCTGACTGAAATCCCACTTTTAAAGAATTAGGTCAGAAAAGTAATGAACAGAGTCAAATTCATGAGACATGTTTTCCAATTGAACTAGACTGAATGTGGCCTTCATTTTCTAAAAATCTTGTTAACACAAAAAATAAAATTGAATATCTGTGCTGACACTCTTGTCTTTGTATCTTGCAGGTGTTTGAAAAGCTGAAAGACCACATGCTGATTCCTGTGTCCAACATGGAGAAAGTTAAAGTGGACGGAGCTCTGACATGCTGCTCTGTGCTCATCAGCAAGAACCCAAACATCTGAGCGTGTTGAAAAGTGATCTTTCAGTGCATGGTAATCAAGCACTGCAGCTGGTATACAGCTTAATGTTGAACAAAAAAAAGCAAGTTAGAGGAGAGATGAGAACTTTCAGTGATTTTTATTACATAAAATCTAAAGGGAGCCATCATGTCATCTCTCCAGTACACTGAAATTACAATAAGACGAGTTAAAATGTGAAAGTAGTTTAGATGATAAACATAAAGCATCAGGTTACCAACATCTTTTTAAAGAAATCAGGATTGATAATCCAGCTATTTTACCCTAAAATTTAAAACAGACATTGTTCAATATGTTCAAAATGAACAACAGGACCAAAACAGCTGTCTCTTCTAATGTTAGATATTGTTTAAAATCAGTAGAGGAATGTATGTGCCATGTTGATTTACATCCTTTAACCTTATGAAGATTCATAGCTTATGTATTGACTAATCTGTGAATACCATTCAGTGTTTATGACCCTCACAGAGAACCTCAATGAAATTAACAGATTCAATAGATTCCTATTTTGTCATTGTAAGTTGAATTATTAATAACATAGTTCTGCAGATCTAAAAGAAGATGTGTATAGAGTTAGGCTGTATTGTTTACATGCACCATTTTGACTGTGATTTACCTTTTGTGTGATCTTGTGCCTACATAGTGTGAGTAAACTTACATTTTTAAAGAAATGTATTCTGGACCAACATCAAAGAAACCAGTTCAACTAGAACTGTCGCCTAAATCATAGATTCACTTTTATTACCCATTCACAGCAAAATTCTGACTGTTTCCATACACTTGGTGCTGAATCTAATTCTGAAAATACATAAATATGTTTAAAAATGACAATGTAGCAAAAAGCTTGAAAAGTCTTCTGGTATGATGATTGTAATCTTTTTAAAAATCCATTCTTGTTTTGATGTCTAAATTTCTGCCCTTCCAAATCCATTAGCGCTCTTACTTTTAATAACTCTCGCTTAAACAAATTGCTCGTTAAAATCCATTTTGCTGTCTAATACTACGCAACCACCAACAGTTTCACCATGTTTGTTGCCAAAAGAAAAATAAAGCTAATTAAAATATACTGTACCAACCATGCAAAGGTCATGAATGTAGTGCCTTGCATAACAAATCACACACATTCAATGTTTTTTTACATTTTAATCATGTTACAACCACAGATATTGCATTTCACTTCATGTGATAGAACAGAAGTCTGATACCTCCAAGTAGCAACTGCAGCAACCAACCGCCTTTAGGGGTCAACTACTTAGTTAATAGTGCCACCTTTGTGGGATTAAATTTCAATATTAATGCAGTTGTTCCTTAAAGATCTGGTATTAGACAAACAATCACAAAGACCAAAAAACACAATCATGTTGTGGTGGCATAAGATGTGGAGATGTTTACTCCAGGCTTAGATTATACAACCCTATGCCAACCTTTGAAAACCTCTTTTCTGAGTTGAACAAACCATTTCCACTTTGAAACAAAGTGTTGTGATCGTCATACTGTTTAGTTGCTTTTTCTCAGCAGGAGCTGGTAAGAGATGATGGGGAATATGACCATAGTTTAAGGCAGGAAAATACTGGGATAAAAGCTGACAGGGATAGATATTCATACATTGCTTTACAGTAAAATATCACATAAAATACAAGGTAAATACATTAACATCTGTGGTTTTGACATGACAAAATGTAGAAAATGCTTTGTAAGGCACTGTATGTTTTTATTGAAACCAACACAACCTTCCTTCCTACTTCTGCCAGTGCCTTTGTGGAAAATCAATGACTTTTCTCCCGCTGAATGACTCTGAGGTTGCTGCACTTTCTCCAACATCATTAGTTCTGCCTGTGTTTTTGATTACACTGGATGTTTGTTATTCTTGTTTGGCAGTTTTTTCCTTCTGAAACTGATGTGTGCCATCCTGTCAGCACTCTGTGTAGCACAAAATTCCACAGGACCAAAATGTGATTGCAGTCAGAGCTTTCAGAACCGGTTAACCGCAGCCGTGTGATGAGCTTCCAGCAGAAGCCTACCTTATGTTGCTGCTGCTTAAGTAGCTTCATTTCCGTTGTTGGCGAATTCATGTTTGAGGCCTGTAAACATGACAACACGGTAAATACAAACACGTGTTCTGTAATAACCCCGCATGTCCATCACATCTGAGGCGGCTCTGGTTCTCGGTGCGATTGTCTGTGGAAGTTGAGGAAATGACATCATGAGGTGACTCAACCTCCCCCCATAGACATTAGTGTATGGGCAAGTGGGCAGTGATGAAACATGGAAAGAATTCATGTCGGGAGGAAAAGCAGCTTGGGGAGTAAACACTGGCCCTTTTAATGTTCTTCTTCTGTTGCCTGTCTCACTTTGAACACATTCTGTCTCCCACCTTTCTCCTAACGCCTCCTGGACGACGCTGGGCTACTTTATGACTGTGACCTCATACGCCTTGGCAGACGCTGCTGATCTGCTGCTGCTGCTGGTGTGATAGCAAACAGTAGTTGGACTGGATCGTTTTCTTCTGATGCCTCAGCTGCAGTATAATGATCCACCATACTGAGACTGTAATTCAGAATCAACACAGCTAAATTGCAAAATTATCAAAATTTGGGATCAGATAAAAAAATACTTTAAAGCTGTTAAAACATCAAGCATGTAGGGTTTACATCCACTCCTTGTTGTTAAGGTGTTATTGTTCCATCTCAGGTGTTTTGGTTTTAATTCAAACTGTTGAACTCCTCTATACTTGAGTCTTTTCCTCTTCTTTTATGAATAAATTAACATTAGCTTTCATCTGTGTTGTGAGTCATTTATTAACCTTAGAGTAGAAACTTGTTTTAAAACAAATAATGGCATCTCAATCCTCATATCTCATATGAGTGTGTAAAAAGTTCACAAGATCTCAAGGCCTGAGAAAATGTGAGTTTATGTTTTTGGTCCAGATTCAGTCCTTGGTCCTTCGAAGTCCCTCATTGTGGCAGAACACATCGGTAAGTTGATGTGTGATGCCACCTTGTGGTGTTAGACAAGAACTACAGAACAAAGTACAAGGTCCCTGAAACGCGAATAATGTTTCATACTTTTCCAGATGTACGATTTATTTTATTTAAAACAGCGACAATATACAGTACACATTAACCACAAGACGAGAGATGCATTGTATCAGGTTATAGCTCAAAGTCTAACTTTGCATTTCCAAAAATTGCCTGATACAATAAAAAAGAAATCTAAAAATACAAAACATAAAAACACCTGGATTATTATTATATTACTTCTGTTTTATTTTTCTATACTTATCAAAGACTTTGCAAGATTTTTCTCTCTAACAACCCTGACTGCCTTTAAAAAAATAAATTTCAAACTTATTCTTAAACATTTACATGCTTATATTGTAAGCTCTGAGGCAAGTAATGGATTACTAAACAGAACTACAAATAATAATAAAAAATATTACTATTGTCCCATACAACACAATATAAAGTTAATTGCTAATAACTGAACTTAATGTTGCATGAAAAATATAAAAACAGTTATGTGTTCAGCATAATCTAATATACTCTTAAAAACAACTGCATCAAAAAGAACATGTTCAGCAGCACTAATTGTTAACCGGTTATAATAAACATTTCAAGCTCTTTTCTATATATCCGTAGTAATATTTTAACAAAGCTTCCTTTTCATGTTATCATCACCTTTCTAGTTTTTCATTCTTTTTCAAATGTAGATTTTACTGAAACTGTAATAGGACAAACCAGCGAGAAAACTGGATAACACTGCTTTGGTGAAACCAGTGTCTGTCAATGCTCTATGTGAATTGATCACTTTTGTACAGAGAACCTAAGTTGGAGGCACACTTGTGTTGCATGTTTAGTCGAGGGAAAGGTTAGCATAAGGGTTACTTTTTTCCTTTCCGATGTCCATGTCTTTACTCAAGCCATCTGTAGACTGAGACAAAGGTAAGTAAGAATGGTTAAAGTAGTTGTTGCACGAGCAAGGCTTAAGACAGTGGCATGTTGTATAAAGGCTGTCTCCTTTCTCGGGATCTTTGCCATCTTTAAATTGCTCATAGACATAACAGTTTTCCTTAAGGCAGAGAACGGACAGATCTTTGTTCAGGGTAACATAATCCCTGAGGGTTTCGCTCCCATCGCTCCCATCTGCCTGTTCCTCAGAGGAAAAGCTTCCATCAGAGGAGAGGAAGTCGAGTTCTTCAGAAGGCTCGTCGAGTTTTGGAAGATCAGACATGATCTCCACTACAGAGGAGGTTGTTTCTTCAAAATACAGCTTTGATGTGACTGGGGGATCCTGTAAGGCGAGTATAGTAACTCATAGTGAGTATCTCAGAATGTATTTAGTCATTCAGCTTTAAATGTATTAATTCTGTTAACATTTATTATACATTTCTACTTGTTTTAGGATGAACTATAAAAAACATTTTTTGTAGTGGTGAATATGTGTGAAGACGAAACTAAACTAATTTTGATTTTATTTCTCAAGGATTTTTAAAAAAAGCAACCACTTTGTTTCATGAAGTTTTCATAAAGGTGGCTGGAAAGTCCTGGAAATAACATTTAAATTCTGGGAAAGTACACAATGTATTATTTTGTGCTACCATTTTGTTTTTATTTGTTGTTGTTTTTGTGTATGATTGCTTATGATTACTTTAAATCTTGCCACTAAATGTTTTACCCATTTCTGCTGGTTGATGTCTGTCAGGAAGCCCTGCAGAACTTTTTCAAGGTTGGGCACTGGTGGCCAAAAAAGCAGCTTCAGCGTCCTTAGAAAAAATAAAAATAAAAATTTATAATGATGTTCTTTTTCTACCACTTATCAATTTCTTCAAATACTAGATCCGTTTCAGAAAATTTATTATTTATAAATATTGATATTGTAAAAAGAACATATAATACATTTATAATTGCTTTCACAACAGAATAAATAGTTGAAAACAAAAGTACCTGCGATAAAGTAAAACGGTTGTGATGAAGAAGATAATTATGATCGCCAAGGAAACGAGACACCACAGGAGCTTCATGTCTAGAAACAGTAGAACTAAAGTTAGAATTATGCATTTATACAACCACGTTTTTATTCATGAAATAAAATTGGCAGTACTGGGCTGACCCATCACATAAATGTCAAAGTTTTTGAGCAAAGTTATAATGTTCTATAAATATACCTTGAAACAAAAGAAGTGTTAACTTTAACCAAAACATATACATATGGAAACTGTAACATATTGTCACCACAAACAAACCAGAGACAGAGAGTGAAGCAAAGTTGCAAAGTAATGTTTAAATTTAAAGACCAACAGAAAGAGTAAATGAATAAGAAATAAGAATATGGGACAAGTGGGAAACACACTGAACCATGTTGTCACGTTCTACAGCTACACGAATAAAAACATGCAAAATTTAACTGAAACTACATTTTATTAGCTTGTGAGAGATGAATGATATACAGCTGCATTACAGCTGCATTGTGCTGTGTTTGATGAAACTGAAACATTTTCATACTAAACAAATTAAAATGTTTTTTATTTTTACTTGAATATTATTATTATTATTATTATTATTATTATTATTATTATTATTATTATTATTATTATTATTATTATTATTATTATTATTTCAGACTTACCTGAAATATCAGAGTTGGTACCTGAGAGGACATCTGACCAGTCACTCCAGTATCCTGAATAAGTCGACCCATCAGGTTGAGCTCTAACTCTTACACTGAACTGGCTTCCTGATGAAAGACTCACATACATGCTAGTGTTTCCTGCTTTTGTCATCTATGGGAAGAAATATAATAAATTAAATAAATACTTAGTCATACTATTTTTCCTTCATATTTGATGCTTGCATTCTCATTTGTTTATGCATTTTTTTGTTATATTGTTTAGGGTTTTGTAGTACCGCATAAATACAAACCTTTAGAAACCTTCATTTTACATTCATTTAAAATTTTGGAACATTTATCATGATGAGGTGGAAATTTCTTTTTTTTGGCGCCATCTTGTGGTATGATAAGGAAACTCTCAAGACAGGATTGACATTAACCTTCAGTACAGGTTTAAACAATAGGTCAAAACCTAATATATAATTATTTGGCCTTTTTCAGATGACCATGAAGAACAACAAGGCTGTACGTCGATTAATTCAGCAAAACCACCAACATTTGAGAGGTTTGTCTTTGACTAATGCTAGGTATGTTTTTTCTTGTGTCCTTGTAGTTTCCTTTAATCCCTAGCTTATTTCCAGATGAAAAAAAAGTATTTAGCGACTCTTCTTACAAAAAATGTTGCCCATCATTGTTATTTTCATTGAAACAGTGACTATCTTGTTTTTGAAGTTGTAGAACAGCTCAGCTTTTGTTGGTGGATCTAACTTACCGTGTACTTTTCAACTCCTTCGATGTGAACATCGACCTCATACTTCATGTGGTTTGACAGAGACGGGAGAGGAGCTTCCCACTCCAAGTGCAACTTGTTGTTAATCAGTTTTCCTTTCAGATGACTTGGTGGGTCACTTTTAACTGTTAACATGAATCACAAAGGATTATGTAAAAATCTTATTTATTTGTGTGATGTGATGACCTCTAGAATTATGTACATCTCAAAGTTCTAAACAAAGATAGTACATCTCAGAGTTTTTCTTTAGTAAAGTGTAACTCAGTATTACTCACTGGACTTTTTCAGCTCGATCTCTTTGCTGAAGAACAATCGTTTGAGTGCAATGCTGCTGAGCTTGACTTCCATTGCTCCAGACTCATCTCCACGAAAAGAACAGGTGTCAGAAAGATTTCCATCATCCTGACACTCAGTCCAGCTTGAAGACTGTCTGTAAGAATTTGAACGTAGCTCATCAAAATTACAGAAAACCTAAATAAAAATCACAACTAATTGTTTTGATAAAATCTCTTTGGAGACTCCATATAATATGTCCAGAGTTTAAGCTATATAAAGCATTTTTGCAGACATCCTAGTTGCCTTTTATTTTCGCCTGCCCTGTACAGTCATAGGAAACTGTAAATGCAATTGTTTCATTTGTAAGACTTTACAATGACATATCACACATCAGGACATATTAAAGTGCTTTAGTTGTTTTTTGTTTTTTTTGGTTTTATAAAGAAATGTATGCCCATGTTTCAATATCTTTAAGAACCACTGCTAATAGCAATGCCTTAAATTGTTTCCACTCGTTTATGTCCCCATATTGGCCGATGTTCAATAACTGGACAGATGACCTCATGATTTATTCTAGAGTACTTTGATACAGGGAGAAATTTGTTGCCATCTGAATAACTTTCTGCAGATTCTCTGCCTGCAAAACAAGACCAAATCACCATCACCACCATGCCTGACAGTTGATTTGAGGTCTTTCTCTTTATGACAACCTCTATTTTGGTCTCATCTGCAATTATAAATCTAAGTCATAGTACTGTATTGTTTTTTGTGTCACAACAAGTGATGAATAATTTCCAGTGGTGCCCAAAGTTTGTCCTCGAGGGCCGACATCCTGCATGTTTTAGTTCTCTGTCTGGTCGTAGTAACAACCATTCCAGTATGTCACAGTTCTTCTTAGGCCTCTAATGAGACATCGTTTGATCCAGGTGTGTTAAACCAGGGAGAGAACTAAAACATGCAGGATGTTTGGGCACCACAGGTTTCCTCTGTTTCTATCACAAATATCAGCATTTACATGCTGAGCCCTGCAGAGATTGAACACACACGCACACAAACCTGTAGATACATAAGGATATTAGTACCTAGATTTATAGAAGAGCTTGTAATCATTTTCTGCACCATATTTGGTGCTATTCCAATGACAGGTAACATGTTGCAGGTCAGAGGTGAAGCATATCAGGGAAATATCATCTACAAGAGAAAGGTTGTTATCTTTTAAGCATAAGAATCAGTTGTAAGGAAGTATGTGTATGTATATGTGTATATGCAGACATCCAGCCAGTTTGTTTTCGATCAGACACACCTGCACTTTGGGGAACTATTGCTGTCACAGGTTCTGACCAGGCACTCCAGTATCCAGGATGTTCGTTTGGGCTGTTTGCACATTTCACAGAAGCCTGAACCTCAACCTCCTCTCCTGGTTCCAGTGGGAGCAGAAAGCTGCTGTTGTTTCCCTGTAAACAAGAAGGATTATTTTAACTATTTATCTTGAACTATTACCTTATAGAGTAATTAGAAAGAAGTGGTTCATGTTGGGTCTTTTTTATCCTTTCATCTTTAAAATAGTTAAACTTTCTAGCATACGTTGGTCGCAGACTCTAATATTTGACTGGTGATTTGTTATTTATTCAAGAATGAGAGTAAAAGAATCTTCCTGATGTTTCAATCCCACAAAAGTGAGTCGGCAATGCATTACAGCTTTAACCAAAATATGATAAATTGATCTTTTATGGTGTTTTATCTCAAGGTGGCTTGTCTAAATAATAAAGGGTTAACCTGGCTCAAGTTTCTCTCTCTCCATTTTCCACCACTGTTTGTTTCGATGATGTAGTTTTACATTATGTATTGGGGATCAATTAATCAATCAATTAATCAGTCAGTCAGTCAGTCTCCCTTTATTTATAGAGAACTTTGCATACCTAAAGAGACCAAAGTGTTGAGTCTCTCTCTGATTGTTGAATCCTGAACATTGACCTTAATTGAGGCAAAAGCTTCCCTGCCTGCTTTAGATGTTGTGATTTCTTGTGTGATCTCCAGGATGAGTCATCAGAGTGTTTTTGGGGTCATTTGTTTTGTCCAGCCCCTCACTGATCTGTGTTTTACTCATTTATAGATAAAATCTCTAACAGTCGGTTTCTTGGTAACTCTTATCGTACCTACGGATGTCAAAGACTTTGTTTCTTATGTGATCTTGAATTTCTTTACATGACAAGATGAGTAACTTTTAAGCAGGTTCTATTTAAGTGATTTCTTGATTTTACTGGTTTTGCTATGATCAGGGCAGGATGT
This sequence comes from Micropoecilia bifurca, assembly GCA_903067075.1. Lineage (NCBI taxonomy): Eukaryota > Metazoa > Chordata > Actinopteri > Cyprinodontiformes > Poeciliidae > Micropoecilia > Micropoecilia bifurca. The sequence continues at coordinate 51,195 of CAEGAF010121513.1, read as the reverse complement.
GATGTCCCAAATCACAGTTCAATCATGATTTAACAAGAGCAGGAATTATATTATACATAGGTCCATGTTTGGGTTGGATTGCATGTTATTTTAATAAGTGTAATAACTGTTTGCTCATTGTTTTATTGTGTTATTTATTCTTTCCCAGAAATTGAAATTTATTTGATGATTTGAAATATTTTGTAAGACTTGAGGTTGAACATTACCTCTACTGTTTTCTCCCCAAGTGTCTTAGAAGAATAGCGAATTCTATATTTGCTTTTTTTCCATAAGTCTTTTACATTTCTGTCAAGAGAAACAAGTATTTTTCCCACAGTGTCTCTTGGCTGTAGAGAGACAGTGGAGGGGGGATCCAGAAGACCTGCACATAAAATGTAGCAAAAATACAAATTATTTTTCATAATATGACTGGAAGTTTTCAAAACTTTGACTAATATCACAAGGTTAAACTTGCTTGTTTGGTTTACATCACATCTCAAATTAAGATGCAGTTCAAATAGAAATATTGAATGGAATCAGCAGCTTGAGACGAGACCCAATATCTCTAAGATAGTTTTGGCCTCTATATTTATCCATTTAAAGAGATCTCAAAAGAAGAAATGTGAATCAAACACCCTCACAAACAGCAGTGAAAACTGATAAGTCAAAACTTAGTGTTAATGTTTATGATTTCTGATAAAAACTGAATAATGTTAAAACAAGTTTCTTACAGAGTTCTTCCACATAGACAGTCCTCTTGTACAAAGTGATGTTTTTAGTCCGATCCACCACTTTCACTTCCGTTCCACCGAATACAAAGATATCAAACCGTGGAAATGAACAGACATGTAGGAAAGTTCCGTTTTCTGTTCCATGGATAGACATTTTACACTTCTTACTTGGGTCCCTTTAGTGATAAAGTGATAAACAGAGGAAGCATGATTTATTAGAAAACAAAAAAATGTTTATTGAAAATGTCACACAGACAAAAAACAGTTTAAACTACAATGCATTGCTAGTGTAAAGTCATGTATTCTCTTGCAAAAGTTGGTGAAAGGCTGCAGAGATAATTGACTTATTTGGCTAAAGACAGCAGCCCCAGAGGGCCAAATTTGTGTACGTGAGGTTCAAACTGACTTACAAGTGTTACAGAGAAAAACTAGGCTATTAAAAACATACCTTTTAATATTATAGAGAAAATCATATGTCCCGTTGTCTGTGGTCTCAAAGAAGCAGGTAAAATCAACCATTGTTCGAGTGAAACACTTTGGATTTTCTTCATCCTGTATGAGCATAAAATCTGGTCCAGAAAAAAAGTCTCATAAATACGATGCATATATGAATGAGAGCCACTGAAACATCAGAACATTGTCATCAATACTTGGTAATATCCACTTTTACTGATAGGAGAACACTTAGTGTTTGTCTATGACATTTTACAAAGTTAGAGCATCCAAAGAAAGAAATCTGACCATTTTTACACAATTAAGTGACTGGGATGACAAGAGTTGGCTGGTCAGCTCAACCATTTCTGTGTTGATGTGGACAAATTGTATCCCATTGAAAGCGCCATTTTCCATTCAGAGCAAAAACGACCCAGTATTTTAACAACATTTTAACAACAACAACAAATGGGAGACAAATGGGCCCACAGCATCACAGATACTACACCATGTTTAAAAGTAGACATGAAGATCATGTCTACATTCAATATGCTAAAACTTCTAGCATATAAACTGCTTTGTTTATAACTGATAAATGGTCAATTATTGTTCCAGTAACTCCTGAGTTCCCACTGGCTCCTCATTCTGGAAAGAACATTGTGATAAAGCTTAATAATAAGACAACAGCCTAGAATAAATATATGATGTTCATAGTTCCTATCTTTACATTGAGTTAACAAGATGCTGTGACACATATTAGGAATATTTGTAGGCTAAGTGAAATCTATTTAAGAATACATCAGATTGTGCAAATGTTTCACAGTAAATAAGTGACATTATAGAGTTTTAAAATAACAGCAACTGATAAAAATCAGAAAATATTGAAAAATGTTTGCAGTAAGAAAAATTTTATTTTATGTACGCAAGACATTCTCTAAGTAAAAATAAAACAATTTCTAAAAATTCCAGTGTGAGATTAAGAATTTAGTTTTAGACTTTTCAGGTATTCTTGACAATTGGTGAGGACCAAAAAATATCTCAACAAAACTTGTCTTGTTTTTGGGATTAAAAAGTCAGGCATGAAGAGCCTTGAAGAAAATGTATATGTATTTTTCTCCAAAGCCATTGTTGTCATTTTTCAGTTGCTTCAGTGAAACATTTTCTGGTGCTTTTTTTTTTCTTTTTAACCTTTGCCTTCTGCAAGATGTTATCTTGTTTTGAGAAATATAACTTTAACCTAAATTAAATAAAAAATATACATACAGTCTGACAAACTTAAAATGCACGAAATAGATGTATCTATGAAATAATAGGAATTTCCAACAAAAGAAATAAATGCTGTCGATACAGCAAAGGGGGTAAATATAATTTAAATTTCACCTGAAATTTAAATGATTAAATAATTATAATAAATAATTATAATTTAAATTATAAATGTGCATGTACACTTACCTTGTGTTGACAATTTCTGCTCAATTTTAGCATTGCAGTGCAAGACGGGCAACAGGTCAAAATGCATCCACAAGCTAAAGAAAAATATCTTCCATATGCAAAGCTGAGTCATCATTGACTGAGGTGTTGTGCTTCCAGTCCTGAGCTCATCTCATTGTTTGTGTTTATTTTGTCTACTTCATGTAGTTTTGAGTTGTTGTACATGGGTGGGATTTAATAAGTTCAGAAGGGTTGAACTAAAAAGCTCAGCCTATAAGAGGAAGTGGACTTTATCTGTGGTGGAAGCTGACTCCAAAAAAGGCAAGATGGGAGGAGAAATATACAGGTTTTTTTCCCTCATATTTTTAGGATACAAGAGCATAACATATGACTGCTGGAGAGTCCATCCAGTTACTCTTGATCTGCATTGTACACAGTAAAAATGCCGGAGTTGAATCAACACCCAAAAGTCTCTATATGTGTCCAAGTCAGCTGGTGTTAAAGTAACACTTTTGAAAGTGTTAAAAGTTTGACACCCATTTTTTAAATTAAATTAACGTTGGTCTATATACTGAAATGGGTTTAAGAAAAGTTAAACTTTCCATTTCTGTATACGGTTTTGAATATTTTCCACTGGATTTGATTGATATTGACACCTTGTGGGTCAATTATTTATGTTTTTAACACCACATTATATTATGTGATCAACACTACATTGGTGTTACTTTTAATATATTTTAACACTAACACCATTGTAAATGTTAATGTGACACTCTGTAGTGTTGAATTTCTACGAATACATCAAGGTATTTGTAGATATTCTTATTTGTTGTGTTGATAAAAAGATGAATCGTAACAGTTAAGCCAATATAATCTTTACAAGACTTGGGACTTACCATGTCTTGAGTACTTTACAATGTAAAACACAGAACTTCATAAGCTTTCAAATTCTGTGTTCTACAGTTCATGACAGTCGTGCCCTCCTGAAAAACAAATAACAAAAAATGTACCCAAAGAGAAAACCATGTGTGCTGATTAACCACATCCTGACCTACTGCACAGCAGCAGTACAGCACATTTGGTTTTATTTCTCACGTACAGAGCCAGGCCCCGTTTGCTCATAGCCCTGGCAAATTTAGAAAATATTATTTTTATTGGTTTGTCTTTGATAGGAAATGAGACTGGTATTTTCTGAAACACAAAACAGCATAAATTATGTATAAATGTAAATGAGTTTTTATTTCTCTCTATATATATATTTAAAAAAAAGAAGTCATTTAGGAACTTATTTACATCCCTCTCAATTACCAATGGCATTACAGCAATAACAGTCTCATTGTACATATAACTGTGGAGTCTCCCCCTGCCCCCGATGTTTCCACTGTTATTTTAAAGATTTATTTTCAGTGATTAACTCAATTTGTTTGAGATTTGAAGGCATCATTACCATCAACCTAATGTTTAGCTCCCTCTACAGATTTTTTATGGCGATGACGTGCCGTCAGGGGAGGCAGGTAAGGTAGATCCTCATCTGTCATTAGCTTATGTATTTAATGTATTGTGTTTTTACTGTCACCAACAGTGTATGTAACGTGTTTCGTGTGATGAGGAGCGATCAGAAAGGCAGAGAACAGATTCAGGTGATCCCAGACGCTGATACAGAGCGAGAAAGACGTGGTTTTTAGTTGTACTTTAACGCTTTCACCCTTTGAGGTTAAGCACAGCACAAAATTAATAATATCTACATGTCTAAGTTTGATTGAGATAACGGGATTACTCTGCGGCAATGGCACGGCTAAACATCACGTGTTAAAGAATAGTCTTTTTGCCCTCCAGCGTTGTACGCATGCATGAAATTTCCTTACGTAAACAGCATTTGTTTAAGTTTGTTTAATTGTTTAATTAAGTCGGTGCCTCACGAGTTACGAACTTCACCCCATGTCACTGGACTCTATAGGGGAGTCTCTTTAATCCATTAATATAATTTCCATTCATTTAAATCTAACACTGGCACAGCAGGAATAATATAAAACATAATAAATATTCTATGTGCCACAATGTTTTCAAAACCTTGTACTGAATTAATTAATGATGCTCATTTTAAAATCACTGCCACATTTAAGGTTTTCCAATTATAACTGCATGGAAAAATGCTATTTCATCATTTTTGTTTCTCCCAGTTGACCTATTGTGATGGTGTTTAATAAATGTATGTAGAAAAACCCATGAGTCAGCAGTTCTTTAAAAAGATGCTGCTGTCAGAGGCCTGACCAACACCAGAAAAATAATACTGTACGTAGAGACAGACTCACCCCACATCGAAATGTGACGGCGCTGTGGAAGCCACTGAGGCCAGAAAGTTAAAACTCTCTTGAATACATGTTTATGCTCTAATTTTGTTGTTACAGCAAATTAAAAACACCACATTTAAAAGCTACAGAAGTCAAATATTAACAATATGTGAATTACAGTTAAATACTGACTTTGTATCACAGTAAACGTTATAGCAAGTTTGTTATAACAGCTGTATAAGATTTTAAATAATTTGTCACATGCTTGTCATGGAGGTCAAGGTGGGACCCAAACGGTTGAAAGAATAAAGCCAGATTGATATCAGTTGAAACTTCAATTTTAGTGCAACAGAATAGCCAACCCACACTAGCCACATGAACAAACTGCTTAAATGAGAGTTGAAGTAAGGAATCAATATAAGAGAACTACTAAACTTGCTAAATAAAGAAGAATATATTTAATAAAAAGCTAACAAAACAATTCATCGTTTATTTACTATAATGGATTTACTACAACATATTATAGTAAACACCATAATATGTGTACAGCCTATTCACTGGAGTATTAAGAACAAATGTAAGTCATATTTTATTTCCTTAATATTTTTACACTTTGTGTAATTATAGTTTCATTTCATGAAATACTGAAAAGTTAAATGATCAATTGTATGTTTTTACCTTTGTGCTATTCTGCATGCATTCACTTTGCATGTCACTGCTGCTGATGCATCTGAATTTCCCCACTGAGGAATAAAAACATGTTTCTATTTCAAATTTTCTATTTCTAAAAGGGACTTTCTCAAACTAAGCACTGCTGCTTAAAATGAAACTTCTTAACAGAAAAATAAAATGGCTGGTAAAAAAAAAAAAATCTACCACAAACTGATTAAACCACCTCTTATCCGAGTTTCTGAAAACAACAAGACACTTCTTAAAATGTTTCGTTTTTTTTTAGAGGTGGGGGTTATCTTTACATCTGCTGAACATTTTGTGCTACAGTGTGAACTCCATTTGATTAACAGAATGTAATCTGGTGCAAGCATACTGTTTTATTATTTGAAAGAAGTAAGATGGAACTGGAAGATTTTTATTACAAAAGGTTTTACAGCTGAATTGCATTGCTTTCCTGCAATGCACAGTTGACAGATCTTTTGCTGGTTCTGATCAACCAAATAATGGCGGCATCACCAACCACATTGGTAGATGCAGCAGCTACTAATCATGTTAGGGTCGGAACGCCAGAAAGTTTGTCGTTGATATCTAATGTTGAAAAAGCTTCATGTCACATTACAACCACAGATTTATTTTAACAAGTGCATCTGGAAAGTATTCACAGCGCTTCAGTTTTTCCACAATCTGTTGTTACAGACTTAGTCCAAATTTCATGACATTTCCTCAAAATTCTGCACACAAATATCAAATTAAGACAATGTGAGAAATTGTTTTTGAGTGTTTTGCCAAATTATTAAAACTAGAAAACCAAAGAAATAAGTTACATAAGCAAATAAAGCCCTCGCATAATATTTTGTTGATCCACCACTGGCAGCAATTACAGCCATAAGTGTTTTAGAATATGATACCTCAAGTTTAGCTCACCTTTGTTTATGCAGTTTCTCCCAAGTTCCATCAGATTGGATGATAGATGTCCGTTAGCCATTTCCAGGCCTCTCTAGAGATGTTCAGTTGGATTCATATCTGGACTTGGCCACTCCAGGAAATCCTCAGTGAATCAGAAGCATTGAGTTGTCATCCTGCTAAAAAATGAACTGCTTGCGTTGTATTTCTTTGGGGCTTTATGAGATAAAAAACTGCAAATTAGTCTATTAGTCTGGAAACTAATGAGTCCATGACTAATGGTATCTCTGCCTCAGATTCTCCCTCCTGAGCTGTGGATTTCTGTAGCTCCTCCAGAGTTACCACACACCTCTTGGTTGAATGACTGATGCTCTAAATCAGGGGTGCCCAATATGTCCATTGTAATTGACCTGCAAAATGCTACTTTTTCTCGTATCATCTTCTCGAAGTGTGTAATATTCTCGCTCAATATCCGCGATGAGATTCTGAGTTGTGTCTAAATTCATCCTTGAGGGTTTATAAAATGTGTTTGGTTCAGTTTTCAACACAAATCAAAACTTTTATACATTATTTACATTAAATCTGCATAATGTATGTAAAGCATATTATGGTCAGACAACACAGTAACACACTAATATAAAATCTTTATAGGGGTCAAAGGTTCACCCAAACTAGTTCTTTAACGTAAATTTTTGAATCATATGAGCTATAAATAAACCTTGGGCCAATGGTGTTTTCCTCACATGTTGGAAGGTCCTCAGGAAGCTTGGCCACAGAAACCTTGTGTGACAGACAGCTCTGTGCATGCGGTCGGTTTGTGGAGGAAACCCGGTGACAGATCAGCTCAGTGCAGCTGGCCAGATCAGGATTCCTTTTTGTTTTTTTCACGTGTCCTGTTGCAGCATTTCACACACAACCGTATAGAAAAGTCGGTTGACTACATGTCCAAAGACTGTTTTGTTCTACAAAAATGATACCTCAAGACAAACTTTATAAAATCAAGTCTGCAGATCAGCATCCCTTAGCTCTCCCAAGACTCCAGTACTCCGGGATGTACTTCTCCTTCTTATAAACAGACAAAAGACGGGAAAAACAATTGTTTAAGAACCAATATAAATCCATGACAACCATGCTAACATTTTATTACATGTCTTCTAACAGTACAACATTCAATCTGACCACCACTGCTCACACAGCATCCTCCATACATAATGACACCTCACTAAACATGAGTAAAAAGCTTAACAGTAGATTCATCTTTGATATGCTTTAGATTGATCACACACATTGAATCACTGGTGACAAACATCCTGACACCTGCTGTTAACACAAAATGATTACTTTACTTTTCTCTAGTAAGACTCAGCCAGTGGCCTGGATCCTCTGCACTATTATCCTCAACTCACCCCAAATGTTTTCTCTAGGTTTTAGATCTTAGGGCTAAGGAAAATGTACTTTTTATTTGATGTAAACTGGGCCTTACATTTTCAATCCTCCTGAGAAATTCAGTTTTGACCCATTTTATATTTGCTGGCAGAGCCCTTTACAATTAACCCTAACTAGTTACTTTTCCAGGGCATTTTGTAGAGGAACAGCCCCACAGTATCACAGATCCTTCTTTGTACTTGGACATAAATTCTTGCTTTCCCAAATTTTGCTTTTCAAAAACCTCAATTTTAGTCTCTTTTTCAGATTTTTACCTAACATTCCTCCCAAACTATTGTTTGTGATGTAGAATCCAACATAATCTAATGGTTGTTATGAAAACTTAATGACTGCAACCTTCTGATTGTGAAATTTGGGATTTTTTAATTTTACTTATGTTCTGCTTTCTTTATCCATCCTGCTCATCTGTGTGTGGTTTCAACTTTTAAGAGTTCCAGTAAGTGTGGCAACACTTGATTTTGCAAAAAAAAAAAAACAACAACCTTAGTGTGAGATAACAAAATAAAATTTCATAGTAAGGCTTTTTACACATATTTACCAGGGTTCCTAAAAATGTTGATGGTGCTTTATGGTGTGGAGATAATTTCTCATTTCAACACGTCTTCTTCATTGGCTAAAAAATATATTGTTCTACAACTCTGCCTAATTTGAATACATGGCTCTAATACCTTTTCAACATTTTTGCAAATGTATCAAAATACAAACAGCGGTACTGATTTTCACAGGGCAGCGATAGGCAGTACACGGATAATAACTATGACAAATGGCACATATCATGCTACTGTAAGTGCTACAATGGTATCTGTCACAATTCACTCTAAAAAAAGTTGAGAACTTCTGTTTGCAATCCAAACTGTGTCCTTTAAAGTTTTCTCCGCAAAAATATCTCCTCCTCCACGAGTAAAAAAAAAAAAAAAAAAAAAATCCAGCAGACACCCCACAGACCCGTTGGTGTTTTAGAAAATCACATAGCTCCACGTTTGTAAGTCCCCCCCTCAGGGATCAGAGAAAAATATAAAATCAGAAGGAAGAAAAATAAATCTGTTGATTTTTGTTTTTACATTGAATTGAAAGAGAGGGGTATTTCTTCAAGAAGGCTTTCTAGCAAATGCGTCTTTCCACCGAAGGCTCAGCTACTGTCCACGTCTCCTCATGCTTTTGGTAACCCGATAAAGTGTCCTGTCACAGTCCTCCGTCTATAGCTGGGTGGTTGCGGTGAAGCGTCCAGTCCTCCTGTGTTGCCGCTGACTGGCGGGGTGGTGGCAGTATCGTGGCGGCCGGCCGCTCGTCTTTCTCTTGGAGCTACGTGGTGTGCGAGGGTCTGGGGGGGCTGGTAGTCAGGCCTCCTCGGCGGTGGCATCTATCCCAGCGTAGGTGAAGTTCTCAAAGAGCGCCATGTTAACGTAGGCCTGGAAGACAGGTGAATTTCAGGAAAACCAATGGAAAAATATAAAAACTATTTAAGTGACTACATTTCTGTCTTGCTCATTTTGACTGATAATTTGTAACAAACAAAGGGACGTCTGCTCTAAAAAGAATTTGTAGTAACATGATGATTTGTGATGCAACACTTTTTGTAATACAGAGTATGGTGAAAGTTTTTATAGCCTTTGAACTTTTTCACATTTTATTAAACTGTCAAAAATGTTGCAGATAGAAATCTAAAAACTATTATGTATTTTTGTAATCAACCGTGACAAAGTTGCTTTTGGAAATTGACCTATCCTTTGTCTAGGCCATTTTGATACATGATTAGGCTTTGGTCTAAACCATTTCATGCTAACTAAGGATGTATGTTTCTGCAGTTTCTCTTCCAGTCTGGAACTTCTCAACATGCAACAGATTTTCTTCCCGGATTGTCCTGCATTTTGGTCAATCCATCTTCTCATTAACTCTGACTAGCTTCTCTCTACCTGCTGAGGAAAAGCATCCCCGCAGTATCATGCTGCCTCCACCGAGCACCAGTCAGGTAATGGTGCATTCAGAAAAAAAGTGAAAAAAAAACAAAACAAACAACTTAAAGCGATATGAATCCTATTGTGAATCAAGAATTACCTTCCTGGCTTCCTGCATCCGGCTGAGTTGGACAGAGATTTGTGAGAAGGGTGGTCTCTCATAGGGACGATCCCTCCAGCACTGCCTCATTAGTTCATAGCTGGGATGACAAACAATGAGAGAACTTCCTAAATAATGTTTGGATAAAATTGCTAACACCATATCATTTAGATAAAACTCATAACAAGAATTAATTGCTTTTTAGAAGAGGACACTTACACCTCATCATCACAGTTTTTGGGTTTCTCCATCCTGTAGCCCTGTGGGAGTTTTTCATAAAGTTCGGCACATGTCATTCCACAGTATGGTGTACCACCTAATTCACAGACAAACAAGAGGCAGAAAATAAATGTAATGTAAAACATTAGACCATGACATGCACAAAAGAGGTTAAAATACATCTATTAGTCAGACAATCAATTGTGCTACACATGTAGATTTGGAGAAGATAGCTCTTCCTGACATTACAAAAAGAATTAACAAAAAGCAGAAATAAAAATAGAACTTTTCTGGGACTTCCCCTGAAGGTCCTGTATCTTTGCAGATACAGACCTGCAAAGGCCTGAATCTGCCTTAAAATTGTCACAGAAAAACAATTTTAACCTGCATTTTATTATGATGCTGTATGCATTCTTACCCAAGCTTACAATTTCCCAAAGTAGAACTCCAAATGACCATCTGTGAGGAAGAAGGTCAAAAAATAGTTGAGATCATGCAAGTTAGAGAGAACGTAAAAGTTTTTTCTTTTTTTAAACTGTCATAAAAGAGCAAATGCACTTTGTTGATGGTATCTGGTGCCCTGCAAACAGAAACTAGCTGTGCCAATCTCCAAATTAAAAATCGTGCAACTCCAAAACAATCTTATCTTGCATTCGTACAGGTTTTGACTTTGAAAAATGCATGAACTAAAAATGCATGAACTAGAGCTGTCCTACACAAAGTTTTTAATTTTAATAATTTAGTAGTTGAAGTTTCTTCTTAAAAATGAAGATGTGTTTGTGTCATTCAGTTTCAAAAACATAAAGCCACAGTCTTTTCTGGGATCTGATAAGCAAAACCTTCTGACTAGAATAACCACCAGTTTTATATGTCACAAGCTGGTGTGGTAGATTACATAATCAGACAAAGTGTTTGTGCTCAGTCTGTCTTTTTGCCTCACAGGTATCTCTGCTGCACTTTTTCCTACTTAAATTTCACTCATTCTTCTTTCACTAATTCTTAGTGCTGTTTTGGTCCTCTCGAGGTTTTTTCCATCTTCCTTTTGCTGCCCTGTGCTCTGCTGGCCTGCTCTCTGCTGTATAAACAGGCTCCTGTTGACAGAGAGTCAACTGGCAGTCTGTTTCCTAGGCTTCCTGGTCTGTGCTTATCAGTTACGTTGCACACTTTTATCAGAGTAACAATGACGGAGGGATGATTTGTTGTTTTCTGAAGAAAGACACTTTATGTTGGACATAATGAACTTTAATGCCATCATTTTGTTCAAATAAAAGACTCACACGTCACTCTTGCTCGTATACACGCTGTAATTCAGGGACTCGATGGCCATCCATCGAACAGGCAGTCTACCCTGGAATCAAATCAGCAGGTGGTTAATTTTCACAAAGTATCTTAAATGTCAAATCCTGAACATTACACCATCTCTGAATCAGTTTTAATGTCTGTCTTCTTGATGTGATAAATTAAGCAATACAAAACACAGCTTTACGATTACAACATACAAAGGTAGTTTAGATGTTTACAGAACACTGCCCTCTAGAGGAGAACCTTTTATTGATCCATTACTTGTCTGGATGTTTCCGTAAAAGAAAATGGACCCAAAAGTTTAAAAAACAATTAATGGGTTATGTGCTTTATTTTGTGCTGTTTTACGTGTTTTTTTTACACGATGGATATATCTGAATTTATTGAGGTAAGATGTTAAGGTAATTGTATGGGAATGGTTGTAAATGAAGCACTTGACAAAAAAATCTATCTTTCACTGGATCAGAGAATAAAGCTCTTCTATTCTATTGTAAAAGTAAATAAAGGTTTATTTATGCTGGTGGGTGTATTGTAAGGTCTGGATCAACATATAAAATATTTAGGTTTACTTTGCCATTCATAATCACCGTTTTAACCCGTCAAATATTCAGATTATGTCACCTCAATCAACCTGACTTACCCATTGCTCAGGGCAGATTTATTTCCTCCCCCAGTTGTTCCCCCATTTTGTGCCCAGTGGATGTACATTTTAATTAAACTGTATGTGAGATTAGACTATGTTAATGAATATATACAGGATTCTAGTGTGTTAAACTAGCAAAAGATAAAAAAAAACAGTAGTTGTATTGGACACAACTAGTGTAATTAATCTACTCAGAGATGCTTTCAGCGCCCTCTCTTGGATTACTGTTAAAAACAACAACAACAAAAAAACAACAACTCACCATTGTTTTCTTGACATACACCTCTTCTCCTCTTGACAAACCAAAATCTGCAATCTTTGCCACTAGACTGTCCCCTACAAGAACGTTCCTTGCTGCCAGATCTCTGTGAATGAACTAAAACCAACAGAGAGGAGATGAAAAAGGAAGTAGTGATAATGAACATGCCTTACAAAAGGGCTAAAATAAACTTTACCTGAAGTGTGAACATAATTTACAGAAAGAATATAACTTTGAGTGAATTAAGAGTCATTACTGAAGCCTCTTTGCATAGATTAGTAAAATCTTGCACGCAAGATTTAAAACTTTATGCAACATCGCAACATCCAATGACATCAACTACTAGAAAACAGCTGTTTTTGAATCCCAAGCTCAATCAGAGACAGACTATTCACTATGAGGCATACTAGAAATGTTTTTCCCTAACTTACCTGCTTGTCACTGAGGTAATGCATGCCAGTTGCCACATCAACAGCAAACTGCAGCAGCTGCTGGGAGGTGAGGGTAGAAGCAGTACCATGCTCTTTTGCAAAAGCAGGATCAGTCTCCAGCACACGACTCTTTCTCAGAAAATCCAGGAGGTTCCCATAGGGAGCATATTCTATGGCTATGTACAGGTAACCTGAAAAAAAACCCCACACACAGTTCTCATAAAAACCTCCTGGCTAGCTCGCCAATTTTACCATGTTACTGTTAAAATGTGTCAGTCACTATCACTCCAGCCTACTATGATACACATATGCTTGCTGGGAGCTGGCCTGTCATGCATATTCAGGGTTTTATTTGTTTTGATGCATTGCTTTTCAAATTGGCCAATAGCATCCAAACAAGAATTAGGTGGTTGAATCTGAATTTTATGTGGATTTTAAAAATTTCCGAAAAAAACGTCCCGCTTCAGGTAGCTGAATGACTTCTATAAAACACTATACTGTTCTTAGATTAAAAAAATGAAGGTTTAATCTTTTAATGACACTGCCACAAATTATGCTTCTAGTTGTCAACATGAGATTTTCAAATCAAAAACACTAACAAATGTCTAACATGGTGTCATCCTGTGGTGGAAGTGCATTGCACCATAGAATAAAGCAGGAGTACAATCTCCAAGTTCTTGTACTTTTGTTAATTCAACACAGAAGAACATTACTCCTACCAAGGGGGAAGACATACCAACCAGTACCATGGTAAAGACATTACATCAGGCCCAATCAATATTTAAAGACCAAGAGCCTTTCATCATTGCATTCAATCAGTAATTTAAATTATTTATTTTTATTCCACAACAATATCCTGTCTGTCTACCTAAAAACCCTGAGTGAGGCCTTGACTAACTTGGTTGCAGTTGCTCAGAGAGCCAACCGGCTACAGATGGTAAGGGACTTGGCCTTGAACAATTTAAACTTGACTCAAACGTAGGCCGGACCTTTTTATAAAATCCTCACTGAACTCAACCAGATGGCTGAATCTCTGTCAACAGATGACAGCTTTCAGCCTTTCCACAGGCTATTAGGCATTTGTAGCTGTTGGAAAGATTTCATGCTGATTTCACCAGGATCAGTAAGAGTGCCAACACAATTAGTGAGGACCGTATGGGTAGGAAGGAAAAACAGTCTGATGGAGAGGCTGGACAAATATCTCACACCGAATGTTCTGTATTTGAGAAAAAACACAATATTTGCAACACAGGAAAAATTAAACAAAATATATTAATAATTAAACAAGATTTGAAATCACTAATCTTATCAAAACTTAACAGACTTTGATCTTGCGTCATATTTGTAAGTATAAAGCTCAATGGATTAATAACATTCATGTTAATAATTTTGAATTTTATTTTGAAAGGAAAGAATTGCAAAAGGTGCCCACTTGTAAATTCTATGCAAATAGTTTTTTCCCCCACTGTTTTGTGACTCCTTATTTATTCCCTCAAATATTAACCCACACCTTCTCCACTGTTTCCCCTTGAAAACTTATTTAGCTTTCACAGAATTGTTGTAAATATTTACAACCTAGCAAAGCTCTTTCTGTTTCTTTGTCTCTTTTGTTCATATTATTCAGTAGATTTGTGGTGTGGATTCTTGAATTTGTCAACCATTTATATTTCAAGGCTAAATTAGATTAGCAATGCTTCATCTAATGTGCTTACCACTAAATTTCCTCTCTCATGTTATCAGTCTTTGATCAAACAAAAGTAATCACATTATTTGGGTTGGAATGCTATTAAAAGAAACTGATACATCATGGCAGGAACTAGCATCAGTTCAGCCTTCGGAAAACAGATAGCAAAGAAGTGAGATGCATGGACAAATCCCTTCAAGCCTCTGTAGCATGAAAGGTTTTCATTTTGGATTCCTTTCTTCTGGGGCCTTTAATTCAAAGATGACAGAAAACAATTGGAAGGAATGACCACTTATTATCATTATAATTATTAATATTACGAATTGTTCAAACTAATTTTCATGAAAAATACCAAAACCTCGATGTTCTTTCTTAAAAACAGTTCTTACAAAAATGTTTAAAAATTCTTACGTGTTTTTTTAGATTGCAGCATCAAGCACCTCACAAATGTATTCATGCACCTCAAAACCTTTTCACATTGTGTTACGTTACAGCCAAATTCGATGTATTTGTCATGCAATGTTTCAATGTATGATGCTACCACTGCTGTGTTTCAGTATGCAAAATATGAGTTGGAACGATGGGAAATATTAATTTTCCTTCAGGTAGCAACTTGTATGAAGGCCAAAAAGTTCATATTTTCTCACGAGATAGAAAATGCAAACTAGATTACTCACAGTTTTCCTTTTCAAATTTGTGGACTTCCATAATTTTTTTTTCCCAGCATTGTCATGCTCTTTTCATTTAGGATTTTAAATTAGGCAAACAAAGCTTACTTTATTACTTCATAACTTATGGTGAGTTGTGTAAGCAAGTAAATACACAGGATTTTATTTAAGGCCTCCATGGTGGAACAATTGTTGGGACTATTGATATAACACCATTACTCATCATCGACTTCAAAACAGACCCAAATGCACCACTAGATGTCGCTCACTCACCTCTGTTTTCACAGGCTCCTATCAGGTTGATAATGTTGGGATGCTGGCCCAATTTGCACAACACTTCCAGCTCTCCAGCAAAGTCTCTGTGGTCATTCTCTGAGGCAAACTCTGCAGGCAGAACAGCATGTTTCACATTGTTACACAAAGCACAAGCAAAACTAATTTTCCAGAATAAATGTCACAGGCGTTCACTAGAATCTCAGAAACTTGTCTTTTAAAAGACTTTCAAAATTTTCTATGGATATTAGTGTCTTATTCACAAATATCCAGAACACTAAACATTTTATGTAAATGTTTGTTAAGCTTCTAACCTCTGATCTCTCAGTCATTTGGCAAAGAAAGAGATTCCTAAATTTCAGCTCTTTTCTCTCTAGATACAATGGACTACTAAAAAAAAAAAATCAGTTTCACTGTACTTTAAACAATGCAGATCTGTTTTAGTTCCAACTTGTAATTCTGTCATGATCAGGTAGAAGGACAAAAATGAGTTTAATCGCAGCTAATATCCAAAGAAAAACTTAGGCTTTCAATAACCTTGAGAATATCTCATCAAGACCATTTTAAATATCAAACTATGTGTCTCATTGCAAGAAAAGTACAAAGAAATTTGAGTTGGTTTAAAATGTTGAAAAGTACTTACCTTTTAGCATCTTGATGGCTGCACTCATTTTGTTCCCATCCTTTTTGATCATGGCTTTAATGACCTGTTATTAAAATATGGTTGGCTTAATTACTTAAAAGTTTGATTGCCATTCATGCATTGATCAAAGTAGTAAAAATTAAATAGTCTAAACCTGGCCAAAGTTGCCCTCTCCAATGACATCTTCAAATTTAATGTCCTCCCATTCAAGGATTGGATAGGTGAGCGGTTCTGGCGTGGGCTTGGGTCTTCTTGTTAGGGTCAGGGTTCCTGAGTTAAACTGCAGAATAGTTTCTTCTCCCTACCAAAAACATTGGCAAATAAACAAATAAATGTGAACGTTTTGTTTTCATATGTAGTCTTGAAAAACGTTCTTATATTTTCCAAAGTTGATTCCAGCACACCCTCACCGATCCAGACTGATAGGTAAATGTGCGCCGACGGTTGAGCAGCATCTTCCTGATGTAGAACAGAGCCAGCAGGGCGAGCAGTATGGTCACACAGGTCACAGTTACTGAGCCCACCACTGCCACCAGGAGCTGATTACCGTCCCCCGTGGGCTTTCCAGAAACACCTTGGGTGGTTGGTGCTAAAATCTGTGAGTCTGTTTTCATCGAAGAGACAAAGGGGAAACAAATGGGAAGAGAGTCAGGGATTATTTTTATCTGAGGACGCAGCAGATGTAGGTTTAGTAGTCATATTAAGAGCTTCTATTCCAATTGCCAATGTTATCAAAAAAGAACATAAAACCTACTTCAAAAGAAACAATAAAGTCCTTCCATCCTTCCATCCTTCTTATCATAATTGAAAAAGCAACCCAAGGACATTGGGATTTTCTCTTTCCTTTTGTGCCCTGAGATGCAGTGTTTTGATTGTTTTGCTTAAACAATGTTAAAGTCATGCAATACCTTCAAAGAATTTCCAACTGCATCATTAGAACCATAACCCCCCAAGAAACACTTAAAGATAGAAAACAAGCTCCTTCCTACCATCTCCTTGTGTCTTCTCCTGAACAAATGTACTCCACTCTCCAGGCACTTTGGAGCAAGCTCTCACTCTGAACTGGTACAGGGTGCTGCTGTTGAGCGCCGTCACGTCTTTTGTGGTCTTGTTTCTGTCATTGATGTCCAGCCAGTGATGAGGGCTGCCCTGGCCGACTGGCTGGTACTCTATGACGTATTTAATTATGCCTCCGTTTGGATTCTCTGGGGGCTGCCATCTCACCTGGACGGCCGATGTGGAAAGGGCTTGGGCCTGGACGCTGCGGGGAGGTGAAGGCCCTGGAATGCAGACACAGTTACTATTAGCTGTTGTAGAACAAGTTTTGCAACAATAAAAAAGCCAAAATACGATTTTTTTTTTTTTTACATTTTCATTTAGTTTGTGTTTTATGTTTTTTTTTTTTTTTGGTTTACATGTTTTTGTGGCTTTTGGTAGCTTTGTTGTTATTTGAGACACCAACATTTTTGTGTCAGAGAATTATTTAAATTCTGCAAAAGAACAAAAGTTGGGCCTTTTCAGCTCCTGTTTGTCTTGTAAAGTCTCCAAACATCTGTACATATCAATTTAGCTATTTTAACAGTAAAATTTGCAGATCTCATTTATTTTTCCGCAACAATCAAAAAAATTGAGCAATAAAAGAAACCAGAGGTCTCCATTTACCCTGACTGTTGACACGGAAGAGAAAAGGTTTGGAGGCTGGCCCCTGGCTGCCACAGTTGATGAGGCGCACCACCACACTGTAGTCATGATGATACTTCAGGTTGTGAAACTCGGTAGAGAGAACATTGAGCAGGGTGGTCTTCTCCAAAAGTTTTTCATTGGACGGTGGGGGTTCAAAGAGCTGCACTAAAAATCCAGTGGCTGTGCCAGGAGTGATGTCACTGTTGGTAGGTAGCCGCCACCACACTTTAGCATTATGGCCGTCTACTGTCCTATTTTCGATCTCGGGCTGAACCGTGGGTTCTGTAGCAAACAAGTAGAAACAGTAAGTTAGAAGTGCTAATTACACTTAAAACCAGCAGTTTACATGCACTGTGTAAAGCTTTATTTCTTACTGTCTGAAGTTAAATCAGTCCAAACTCATTTTGATTAAGTTTCTTAGAATTGCCAAATTCATTTCTACTTGCTAAATGCCTCAATCATAAGAAAAATAAGATCTGAGAATTTTTTATTGAAGTTTACAAACATAATGATTACTGTCTTTTCAAACTAAGAGTCATCTGGAAAGCCCAGATGACAATATTATGGCTTTGGAAATTTCTGATGGGTTATCTGACACATCTGAGTTAATTGCACAGGTGTGAATATATTTTAAGGTCACACCTGGAGTCTGCTGGTTTCCAGTTTGACAAGCCATGAAGGTCAAAACAAATCATTGTAAATATCAGGAAAATAACAGTGGAGTTGCGCAACTCTGGTTCATTCTTTGGAACAATGTCCAGATGCTTGAAGGTGCCACTTTCATCTCTTCCAACAATTAAACGCAAATTTAAACATGGTGGCAATGCCCAACCGTTATACTCCTCATGAAGGAGATTGGTTCTTTGTCCACAATGTGCAGAATAAAAGCCAAACATCTAATGAAGATGCTGGCTGCAGCTGTTAAGACGGTCATTATTCATGGTGGTACCCTGTACCACCATGAATAATTCATGGTGGTACCCTGTACCACCATGGGCTAAAAAGCAAGGAGGAAGCCATTAATCCAAGAGAAACATATATGCGCCAGATCGCAGGTTTAGTAACACATACAAAGACTTTCATTTTTTGGAGCATGTTCTCTGCATATGATTAAACTAAACAATTACACCGTTTGGCCATAACGGCTATCATTACATCTAGAGGAAAAATTGGGTCGCTTGTAAGCCTGAGAACACCATCCCAAACATAAAATATGGAGTCAGCATCATCAAGCTGTGGTGCGTTTAGCTGCAGACGGAACTGGTGCACTTCATAAAATGAATGGCATTATGAGGAAAGAACATTATGTGGAAATATTGAAGCAACATCTAAACACACCTGCCAGAAAGTTAAAGCTGGAGTGCAAATGAGTGTTCCAAATGGATAATGACTCAAAGCATGCAGCCAAAGTTGTTACAACAAGGACAACAAAATCAATGTCTTGGCATTGCCCACAAAGCCCTGATCTCAAGCCAATGGAAAATGTGAAGGGGGATGTGAAAAAATATAGAAAAATAATAAAGGGTGAAAATTGGGACAGCAAAGGTTAGCTGTAAGTTCAAATAGGAAAGCTTTAGCAATGTCAGTCTTCTCCATTTTACCTTTCATTTCTTAAACATAAGATTTGAAAGACTAAAGAACAAATTTAGACAAAATGCCACATTCAATATTTCAGGTCATTCTACATCAGTAGTCTTGCTGTCTTTTGAGTTTTGGGAAGTGTTGTAACGGTGAAGTCCTCTTTGTGTTGGCTTATGATTTTGTTGCTCATGCTTAACGCTGTTTCTGTTTCCTGATCTCTGTGTTTAGGTTTTGTTAAGTAATTTCCACCAGTCAACTTCTCTAAGTTGTCTTATCCTTTTGATTTCCTCTCATTTGCTACCATACTATAGTAAGTAGTCTTTCTTGGTCCTCAATCTCCCAAGACCTTCAGTCGCTCCTGGTTCTGACTCAGTCTAAATGCCTGTTGCGTTTCCCTTGGTCCCCATGTCTTCATGCAAGTTATTTCAACTCATGTTGCCTGATTTGACTTCACTCTTTCTCCCAACTATATTTAGTTGATGACATGTTTTAATTTCTTTACAATTAAGTGTTTTATTTTCCATCTCCTTTGGCTGTTTGCCTCAGTCTTGTATTTGGTTTCATCACCGGAACAAATCTTGATAAAAAATAGATCAGACCTGAAAACGGACCTCAAAGGTGAGCTCACCAAGTTTTTGCAACATGTGATAATATAAAGCAGCATCTCACCTTTCTAGGATGAAAACATGCCTTTGAAAAATATAGTATTGCCCCCACCCAGCAACTCCACAGTTGCATGTCCATATACCTTTCCTGCATTCAACACTTTACTTCCACTGCTGTCTGAACACTGCAACGTGTGCTGCACTTCCTTTCTGCCGCAGTTTTAACGGCTCTTTAAGCGACTTAATATGAACCCAGATCTGACTGTTTCTATGCTTTGGGAGCTAGTTCACGTATTGAAATGACCCACAAGTTACCCTCCAGACCTACCTTTTCTGTCCTATGGCTGTATTCTGCTCATATCGCTGTAGAAGACTCCCCGTTTACTTCCACAGCTACTTGGCCTCCATCTCTAATCCTCTTTGCCAGATCCTTCAGCTTCCAGGCCAGCTACTATTTCTGTCATTTCTTGCAATAGGCTCCAAACACCCTCCAGAGCTTCATCGTTGGACCATTTAGGTCCCCACCTGAACTCGCAGCATTGTTGGGCCAGCCTCCATGCCCCCCACCTGAATTATTTGCCTCATTTGCCCTTGTGAACTCTCTCTTTTTGTTTTGCTTTGTCCTTTCAGGCTTTGTTTCCAGTTAGTTTTTATTTGGACCCTTTTCAATGCATCCAGATAGGTACCTTGGCAGTGGTTGTACTATGCGTAATGTTGAGATTTATGCTAAGTTTCGTCAACTTTGGTTTCACGTTTGGATAATATCTGAGAATAATTACTTTCCCTTAAGCAGGTGTTTTGAGTTAAGTTTCACAATGTCCATTTGTAGCCTAAAAATGTGGTTAATCCTTGCATAATTATAGTGTAATTAAAGTGTAGCTGTAATAATATAGTAACTGTAATAACATGTAGTTAAGTGAATCTTATTATTCTTTCTCTACTATTGCTGTGCCCCCCCAAAGAGGCAGTTTAGTTTTTCAACATCTTTCTTGTATGCACATACTAAGACAGTATTTTCATTTGTTATGATTGTAATCACAGTACTAACTCATGTTTAATGAAATTATGTCTTTATTCTCTGATAGTTTTCCTTGTCCAGAATATGCTTGATTGTGCTCTGGTATTTATTTTTGAACGTGAAAGTTTTTGTTTTGAACGTGTGTAGCTGTCTGAACTGATAATTCAGTTCTACATTGGTCTCACCAGGACAGTCTGTCTCCATGACGGCTTCTGGTCCAGATTCTCCCTCTCCTCCCTCCCCAGGACGACTCAGCTGGACTCGCACGCGGTACCTTGTTGAAGGCTCCAGGTTCATCAAAGTGATGGGCTCCTTGTCACTATAAACTGAAACAAAACAAAGAGATAAGATTAGTGCTGTAGATTCTTGTCTTCTATCTCTTTTAGCCTCTTTTAACTACTGACATGAACATGCTGCAGCTTACATAACCATGATTCTGTGTGACTGCCGGCAGTCATATGTAAACAGACTGAAACTGATAGGACTAACCTTTAGGGAGGAAACAAATTGCAAAGAAGAATAAAAGCTAAACTCGTGCTTTAATCTTTGCCTCACTTGGTTACAAGGGGAGCTCAGTGTGACCCAGCGCTGGACGGTGAATATAATTCTGTATCTGTTCCATTTGTATGACATGTAACATTTGATCATTTTTCGGCTTTAAAGCCTGCTTTTATACATAGACAAATCTCATTATATCTCAAGGTAATTTACACTGAGGCGTTCCGGTCAGGTCCTGAACGTGGTTAACGGACCTGGTGGTGCACAGAGACAAAAATGAATGAACTCCAACATTACCAAACATTTCAATTGTGGTTGTGCTGGTTTAATTTAGAGTTTGGCAGTCCAGGTCCTTAATGGTATTCTGCTGCTTTTAGATGTGTTCCTGTTCCAATACACTTTAATGTGTACAATGTAAATATGTCTAATCAGATGCATCTTTGTTTAAGCAACCAAAATGTGGATATTGGACCCTCTCATGACCATCTGTTCAGAGATTATTGTTTGTATGTTTTTCCACACATATTAGTTTTGTGAGCAGTTTCTGTGTTTATGGTTAATTATGACCTATTGTTTTACTATCACTTTTCCTTTTATTGCCAACTTAATCAAAGTTTTGTTGCTCTGATAATTCTCTTGGCTTTTGCTTACAAGTTACAACATTTGGGACTCCATTTTTTACAACTGCTAAGGGGGGGGAATTGCTAAAACATAAAAATAAAAAAAGCACTTCTAGTGATTTAATATTTTTCTCAGCCTACCTATAATTGAGGACCAAAAGTCTCTGTTCTCCACAGGCTTGTACAGAAGTTTGGTTGAGATTATGGGGCCGTCGCCTTTGTGTGACTCAACCGGCATCACCAGCAGCTGCTTACTCCTTTTTTCAAGTAGCTTTGGAGCTGTAGTTGGCACTGGGGGCACTGTGTAGAAACATGACCAACAAATGTCACAACATGTACCCTTTGTACACACACTACTCAAAAGTTACTCCACACTCAGACCTTTAATGGTAACATTGAACTTGCGAGAGTCCCGGCCTCCATTGGTGGACACTCGGCACTCCCACAATCCCCCTTGTTTAGCGCTCAGTGGAGGGATCTCAAACAAGGCTGTGCTCCGATTCGACTCCTGGATTGTCTTGGAGGCCTAAGTGAAAAAGATGGAAAATGGCTGAGCAATACAGGATGAAAGCTGCATGTTCATTTCCTGTGCCCACTTCTGCTCCTGCTTGACTTTTCCTCAAGAATGTCGTCCCAAGGAAAACCTTCTTTGTTCCTGTGGGAAATGCTGGCACAACTATTCATCAGATTGTTTCTGTTATTAAGGAAACGGAGCAGTAACAATAACACGGTCTGAGCATATCACATCAAGGCAATGCATGGAGACTGCTGCAATGTAGAGTGATACAGCCTTATCTGGTCAAACCATTGTTGTGTTGACTTCCTCAAAATGTGACCCAGCTTTGAAAGCATCAGTCAAGACATAGTTCAAGTACATTTTCCCCCCTCAACTCCCACATTTCTGAAACTTTAGTCCCTATATCTTACAGCTGCTGTGATCTTTGTGCCTGTTTATGAATATTTCTTTTCATCCATTACTGTCATTTCACACGTTTCTTTGTCTTTTTGCTGTTTTCAAAGCGCTAATTAAATTAAGAATTGAATTATCTGACGCAAAGTAATAGTACAGGAAAATGGGATGAGGCTTGAAAAGAAATTTCCAGTACTAGGAAAAGTGATTACAATTTGTGAAAGAGAAGAGAGCAGAGTTTTACTGAAAGATTTTGTAGCAGCAGGCTTATTAAGCAAGACAAAATCTTAACATCATATGAAAGAATAACACGAGAATGACTGAGGGGGGCAGTGGCTATGTGGCACACCACAATCAGAAAATTTGTGTTTGAGCCATAATTACCTGTAGCATTGTAATGTGCATGTAGAAGAAGTTGCATAATTCGAGTGGATGGTGTTCTCAGAATAATGTTTTAGCGGCAACTTGTTTAAGAGTTGCTAAACCCAAAAACATGAAACTTGATGTAGTTGTGTGCACAAAAAAATGCTAAAAGGAAAAAAAAAGTTATGTTTTACATTAATATAAGATGCTAAAATAGATAGTCCTGGTGACGTAGTCCATGGGAGGAAAGAGAGTAGAGATGGACATCTGTGTGCATTAGAGTAACACTGGTAGTTACACACTGGATCACTTGTGAAGTCTACCTACATGCTGGCTGAATTTCAGTATTTTATTTTTTTTATGTATTACTAACAACCATTCACCATTACGGCAAATCACAGGTAGACTAGGCTCACCTGGGCAGAGTGTCAGTCTGTTTGCTCTCCAAGGTAGTTTCAGCTAATATTTCCCCTGAATTCAACCTGATCAGAATATAAATGAATTTCTATAGCAAAAAAACCATGTATGATTTTTCCTTCATTGCATTACTTTGTCTTAGCCTACTACTTAAAATCCCAATAAAATACATTCACGTTTGTGATTTTAACATGACAAAATTAGATTAGATTTTTTTTTTTTTACAATGCATTGTGTACATTTGCATTTTAAATTATTTATATACTACATATTCATGTTTATTTTAGCTAGGCCTTCAATATGTTATCCTCCCAAGTCTACTTCTGGTCTACTGACCTTCAGCACAGTGTTGTCCAACTTTCGAAGTTCAAAGCTGTTGTGGCTGGGTAGAGGGTTGCCTGTAGCTGAGCATTTGACTTTAGGACTGGAATTCAGATTACACTCCAGGTCACAATCCAATTCCAAAATCTGAGGAGCCCGTTCTGGAAAAGAATGGAAACTTTTCGGATTAATGGTTTATAGGTGATATGCAAAGGCTCCAGATTAATCTATAAGAATATTTCAAAAGTTTTGATTTTGAATCATGGTAAAAAAAATAGTTTTATCATTTTGGTATTTGGTTAAACATGGTGTATTTATCACCACATAAAAGCTGATTAACCTTTTAAAGTTCCAGCTTTCAAACATTTGGTGAGCAATACTTAGACTTTTACCGTTTCTACATCTTTCAAAAATTAAGTGAGACTGCTATTTTCTTTTTGTTGCCTTAACTCAGAATAGCAGAATTTTTATTTTTTATTTTTATATAAGGGGTTAGTATGTAGGTTATGATGCTCACCAGACTTCTCACAGTTCTGTCCTCTCCATCCCGTGGGACACTGACATCCACTGAAACGGTTGCAAACTCCTTCATTCTGGCATTTGCAGCTTAACCGGCAATCTGGCCCATATGTGTCATTAACACAAGCTGAAAAAAAAAGGCAAACCGAACACCATATAAAATTTAGATAGTTGAACTCAGCTCTAATATGGCTTCAAGGAAAGTTAGGTTTTACAAACCTTTTTCACAGAGCCTCCCAAACCAGCCGCTGGCACAGGAACAGCCATAAGGATCTGGGAGGCAAAAGCGAATCTCTTTGCAGTTGCTGCTGTGGTCGGTTCTGCAGGACTCCTGGCAGTTTCTCCCAAACATTCCTGCCCTGCAGGCTGCTCCCCATCAGTGGAAGGTAAAAATCACAAATGTATTTATTTGTATTCCTAAAAATGTGCTGTCTTTCAAATTGAATTGCAAAACACCCTGACTGTAACCAATCTGTCAGCATCACCAGCCAGGAAAGCTGCTGAAACATCTTTTCAGTTATTTGTGTTTCGGCACACAATAGTCAGTGACGTTATAGTGAAAACAAAACCCTCACAATCCAAACGTTACAGATCATAACATTTACATGGACCAGCTGCTTAGATAAATATTTACAAAATACAGATGACCTTTTTTGTATATTCTAAGAGACATATAGACAGATAGATAATCAACTTTTATCCATATTATTCTGCTGTATTTTGTCTGAGTGTAGTACAAACCTGTCTCACAGCGTGTCCCCATAAATCCAGGAGGACAGATACAATCGCCATCTAAATCATGACAAACTCCTCCGTTAAGGCAGTCTGGACAGTCTTTGTCGCAGTTGTGACCCCACTTCTTACTAGGACAGTCTGCAGAAATAAAGTACTTTATTATAAAATATGCTCCTTACTTTGCCATGACTTGATAAGTTTTTGCTTCGTCTAAAAAGTAATTTCTATATGTGTGTTTTATTATTTTAAACATCTACTGTGTGACCATTCTTTACAAGCACGTGAAACATTTTTACATGCTTGTAAATATAAATAAATTCACCCACACATTCAAATCCAAAGCAACATTTTTTTAGTAACTCAAAAGACTATGACACTACATGTTATTATTGATCCTTCAAAGTACCAGGATGTTGTACTAAGTTTGACTTATGTCCAGATGTCTGATGACTAGAAACAAGTCGCATCACTGCTAATTACAAAGCAAACAAAGATTCATCAAGGCTCCTACTGAATATCAGTTTTTATCATACTGCCTCTTAAAGCTGAAATTAGAAACATTTTCATAATCTTTTATCTTCATAGTCATTTTTCTTAAAGAGTTTTCCTCTTTTTCATGTAGAGCTTTTTGACTCACATTATGTATGAATGGGGACACATAAATTAGCTTGCTTATATTTTGTACACATATCACCTTTATAAAAAATATGGAACAAATAGAAGAACAAACACAAAATCATGAATCTTAATCTTACTGTGAGCAATTCCCCAAAGCATCCGAGTTTCAGATAACTTTGAATCTTCAAAAATTCCAGTGCAGATTTAAAAAAAGAGACTGAACATCAACTAATGAACAGTAACCAAGCAAAAAACATTGGCAACAAGCTGTAAGCAAGTTTTAAGAATGAAGCAAAAATAGAAAGGACACAAGCCAGGAGGCAACTGATAAATGTTTTATGAATTATGAATACAGACCCGCATGAGTGTTTTTTAGAGCAACATGTTCTGCTTTTTTATGTTTTGTGCAAAGCACAGGGGTGAGAAGCAGATTCATGCCTCTATCTATCTGAATGTCAGCAAAAAGGCAAAAAACATCCACAGAATACATTTGGATTTAAAAATCACAGGCATCACTTGTTTTCTTTCCACAGCAAACACAAATTCAAATTGTCAAGGGTTTTGTTTTGCAACTCTCCATAAGCTCAGCTGAAACATTATTAGTTGGAGATCCCACAGCAGTTTTTGTGAAACTACAAGAAACAATGTGAAACATGAAGGGAAAATCTCTCACACTGGAATGCAATCTCATCTGGACTGTGGTAGTATTATGGTTTAGGTCGGCTCCAGCATCTGGGCCAAGAAAGCTTTCCACAATTAATGAAGTAATTCTGGATTAACACAGTAAACTTTGAAGAAAACCACTAATGTGTGATAGAGTAAGACAATAAAAACACAGCGGTTTTAGGAAATACCGTGGCTATTTATTTTCCAAGGGAAAATCTTTAATTTCCAATATAAGGTTCTTCAAATATATATAGCAAGGAACATATTTAAGAAAACCAAAAAATTATTGCATAGTTAAGTCTGGCTCATACAGAGCAGTGGTCAAAAATGAATTCAAGCTGTTGGAACGATCAACAGAAGCTGGAAGTAGTTAACTGCAGTTGTTGCTGCACATGGGCTCCATGCAAGATAGTGAAACTGACGGTTAGTGCAATTCTACCACTAACTACCAAAAGATTCCCACTTTCAAAGAGCTTTTTTAACATCAAATTAATAATGTTAATTGAACATTGTTTTAAAATGAGCTTCTTATTCATCTATTGCATCACACACGCTCACATAGTGCAGTTCAGTTACATGCAATGCTTGTCATCAGCTTTATCACACTTTATCACACTGCATCAACAAAACCACAGAACCACTGAACTGTAAAGTAGAAAGGAAATAGCACATTGTTTTTAAGACGACCTCAAAAAAAAGAAAAATAGAAAGAAAAGGAAAGAAAAAAAAATCCACAGAGTGACTTTTATTTGAATTCAGCTCCCAGAGTCAATCTTTTATAGAATCTTATTTTGATGCAGTTACAGCAGCCAGTTTTATGTCTCCATCACCTTTGCCTTTCTAGAGTCTGTATTTTTGCCTATTTTTCTTCTAAGATAGTTTTTCTCCAAAAAATTGACACACATGCAGCTCCATTCATGCTTCTACTATCCCTAGATTATAATGCTGCACCACCATGTTTCACCACCAGGGTTGCTGACTTATCACTCCACATAACATCAGATAGATCAGAAACCAGAGAAGCATCTTCCACTGCCGTCCCCTGCATAGGATGTGACAAACTGCATCCATTGGGGTTCTTGTGACTTTCTAGAAACAATGGCTTTTTTCATGAAGCTCTTCCAAAACAACCAGATTTGTGAAGCATGTGACTTACAGCTGTTTGTGTTTAGAAATGATCCCACCTGAGCTTTGGAACTGTGTAGCTGTGTAGCTCCTCCTGCCAACTGCTGCCTTGTCTTGGCAGGTTTGAAGTGTTGCTATAATCATTTTCTCTTCACTGATTGAACTCTGATATATCGTTTTATAACCCAACCTGCTTTCAGTTTTCCTGTGAGAGTCTTCATGATGTTTGTTTTATGACTTTTTCCCATAATGCTAAGAGGCCTTCACAAAACAGTTGTAACATCATGCACTATTTTTGTTAACACAAAAAGACAAAATTCTAATGAATGCTTGACTTTATGGTTGTAATGTGACAAAAGATGAGAGAATTCAAGGGTCAATTTAACTTTTGCAATGCACAACATTTAAAATATGTATGCACATATTTTACCAAACATGCATGCAAGCAGTCTCACATCTTCACCCAGATATGCTCATCCAACATAGCAACTGGTGTAGAGTGTTAGATTTTACAAACCTCTGACGATAAGTCTCATCCAGGCGCCGTGGAGGGGGCTGTCCGCAAAATAGCTGGCGCTGTAGACGCCTTGATTGGCCAAAGTTGCATTCTCCACTGTCAGCGTAGCAGTGCTGTTAGTCACTTCAATCCAGTGTGTCATATAATAGTAGTTTCCTTTGAAAACATGAAAAAAAATTATACAATACACTGTAGAGTGTAGTTTCTGTTTTCACTTCCTTCATTATATTTGTGTGAGTATTTTGTCTGGATGGTCTTTTAATGCGTTTTGAATTTCGGTGCTTCCCTTACCGTTAAATTTCCAGGTCACGTCCCTCCGTTCAGAGCCCAGCATCTCCATGCTGAGATTTGCCGTCTCTCCTTTGTTCACCGTCATTGTAAGGAACTTTGGGATAAAATTAGCTGGAAACGCAAAGACCACCAATGATTGTCCAGCAGGATGAATGAACTCATGCTTCAAATCTGGTTGTCTACAAGCTGAACATACCTCCAATAAAGTTGTTTATCATTGTGAGCTTAAGCGGTGACTCCTCCGGGGTCTCACAGTAGAAAATTCCAATATTTTCAATTTCATGGAAATCCTTTGCCACAACAACTCTGTGAGATTCCTTGTGCACTTTAAAACTAGTTGGTCTTGGTAATTTGAGGATACTGTTATCTCTCCTGATATTCAATCTGACCTCTGCAGGGCTGTGCTCACCATTGATACAGGCGATGGTGAAGTGACTGACGCTGGTGATCTTTGCTGTTGAGGTCATCGTCAAGTCCATCACTGCACCTGCATTACAGGAAACCACATAGCTGTTGCTGTATGCTAAGATGTGTGCTGTCAAGTCCAGAGTATACATAATTTACATTGAGATCCGTATGTGTAGTTAAAGTCCAGATAAAAAGAAAATACACCCTACATCAAGTCTAAAGTAACCATTACCATTATTTAATAAACAAAGATCAGGACAAAATGGGAAACTACTACTCAAAACAGTGAGATACTAATTTCCTTAAACCATAATTAAATAAGCTAGCATTTCAGGCAATATTTTGTTGTTAAATAATTACTTATATACACATATACATATGCATATGCAGTAATTTCCTGGTCAAATAAAATGGATGCATCATAAAATGTTAAACTAATTAGTCATGGATCTCAAACAGTACAAGTTCCACTGATGGCCCTTTGGCAGCATGTTCTGATACCTAAAAGAAATTTTGACACAATACTAAGTAAACAGAAACAGATTAACTGTGATGTATAAATTAATTAATAATGAAAACATTAGCTGTTTCCATGGTTAGTAATTTTATCTGAAACTATTTATCAAAAGAGAACAGAGAAAACAAATATATATCCAGAAGTTTCAGATCATACCCAACTTTAGATAAATTGATATATCCTAGGTATCTTCAAACAACAGAGTTTCTGACTGTGCTACTGTTAGCAACACAAGCCAGTGTTTTTCTATGTGAGCTCAAACACTAAAACAACATATGTAATATAATTGTGCAGTTTGCTGCAAATTAGTTAACAGGAGAAACATTCAGAAGTGCAAATTACATTTTTCATTTCCTGTTTTTCTTTTTTTTTGTTTTACTGCTGGTTAGTTTTTATATGCAAGGCCACCATTATGGATTGATTCTAACAGGAGATTTTACTGGTGCACTGAAAAAAGTTGATACAACTGAAATCAATTGCTTCCATAAGTAATAAGTAACTGAATTTAAAAAAAAATCCCAAATTATTTATAGGATGTACAAAGTTGTAATGTTAAGCAAACTTAGTAAGTTGACTTAAATAAACTTAATTTAATTAGATGTTGTCAATTGAAGCAATTTATTTTGTTGGAACAACCTTTCTTTCCCAGTGTAATAATTCAAAATGAAAAACTGATATTTTAACTTCTGCATAAAAATATAATGCACAACTGGATTATTTAATAAATCTGAAGTGCCAATTGAAAACAATAGTTGTTTTATTTATTTTGTTGTTGTTGTTGTTTTCAAACAATAACTTTAGGTCCTGTTGTTCTTCAAAACCTGTCAGTGTTGGACAGCTTGGTATTATGCTACAAATTTTATGAGAACAGGTTGATTCCTCTGCAGCTCATTAGCCAAACATTTCTGCCCTCAGATTTAGTCACCTTTATTTACTCCTCTTTGAGTCACACATTCTTCATACGTGATCAGATTCTTCCAATGCTCAATCTAAGAGCAAAACCTGGCTTCAAAAACTATTGTGCGAGTTGTTTTTTGGTATCCTGAGATGCTCTGATGAAACACTCATTCTCAAACCTCATTCTCAAAACACAACTGATTAAAGCCGCGTGACCCCAAAATCTCAGGAAATGGTCCCACAGGCTATTTAGGATCATTTGGACCTATAACCTCAAAAAGGTTATAAAAAAACAGAAATAAAAGACTAAGATATGAACACTTTTAGACTGATACTAGAACAGTTATCTGAGACATATCGCTATCTGTTAAGTCGTGCCAAACACATTAAGTCTGCCTGACCAACATCCCTTCTCTCTGCATGTGAAGCCAGAGTCCACAGAACAATGGGAGGAAACCTGGATGAGCTTCGTTTTCCCCTAAGGATTTATTGAACCAAACTCTATCATACCAAAGTTTATCGCATTATCATAATTGAAAATTCACTTAAGTCATAAATTGTTAGCTGAAAGCGACACATGGTCGATATCACGGTTTTCCTTTAACTACAGCTAAACATGTTCTGAGTTTATCTGCTGCCATGTCTTTGATAAGCTGCCACTCACCTGATAAGTCCCAGAAGCAGAACACCAACACCCACAAGATCCCCATGGTTTCTGTAATCCTCATTGGAAAAAAATAAAATAAAACGGGTTTTCCGCGAAATCACTTGCCAACCGAACTTTTGGAACTCCGCTCCTAAAGCGGCGCCGCGGCGAGACGGCGACGCGCGTCTTTACGCATAACGTTTTCCAAAGCTCGCGGTCAGGTGAGAAAAAAAATCAAATAAAAACAATTCTTCAGTAATAAAGCAGTTGTCAGAGAAGATATGACTGCGGTCTAAAGCTGTGGTGAAGCTCAACCTCCTCTGGGTGGGAGAGGAAGGAAGAGCGTCACCAGACAGCGGAGAGCCGCTGGCGCTCCAGACCTTCCGGATGGATGCGGAATATGTTTTAATTATCCTAATATGCTCAAGTGATTGAGCAAAACACTCGCACATACTAAAAAAAAAAGAAAAAAAAGAACACTATACTGCTCAAATTAACTTGGAAAGAGGTCAAAGAAAATCCTCTTAAAATAATAATTTGTTAAAGAAACGACAATTTGAAAGTTTTGCATAAAGTTGATGTTTTTAAGCGTTTTATATTAGTTGTAATCCTTTCAAACTGTGTCACTTTGCAGGAACGAAGAAAAGCCTAATGCATACACTCTTTCTGTCTTCAAAATCCATCTGTGTGTAATTTAAACTCAGTATAAATACAGCTGTTTCTCAAACGACTCCAAGGTTTGTTAGACAAGATGAGTGAACAAACACCATCATGAAGACGAAGTAACATCAAAGACATGTCATCTATAATCCAGACAGAGGTTTATAGCATATTTATCAATATCCCAAGTTCTGAGCATCTGACAGAAAGCTGTTCAGTAAGTCACTGGCAGATGGGAAGAGTTCAGCCCATCTGCAAAACTGACACGGCTGCCCACCTGAACTTACAGTGCAGGCAGGGAGACCATGGTAGATCTGGAGGAACTTCAGAAATAGATGACTCAGGTGGGCATGAAGAACGAAATAGTTAAAAAGCTGTAGGTTTACTCCAACTGTAATGTATGCTGCTGAGAAAAAGTGTTTTGCTCGTATAGAGGAGTCATAGTCAACTTTTTGGTGTATGTGTACAATGTTTGCATTGTACACATACACACTACCTACTGCGAAACATGGTAGTGGCAGCATCATGCTTGGATGTTTTTCTGTCAGCAGAGCTGAAGAAGTTCATAAGAAGATTAATTTAACAAAATAGGCAAGAAAACCTTTTAGAGGCTGTTTGAAGAGGTTGTAAAAATATAAAGTAAGATCTGCAATGTAATGATTTAGACTATTTTGATGTGTTAGAATTGTTTGGCAAGGCTCTATAGACACTTTCTGCTCTGCCTATCTGAACTTGAACTATTTTACAAAAATTATCTGAATGTCCAGCATCTAAATGTGCAATCAAACACTACGCAGATCTTTATCCCCCAAAATTTACAGCTTTAATTGCAGGAAATTTTGGTTCAACAAAACACTGACTCAAAGGTGCTTAATGCAAGACACACTTTTCAGATTTATACTTGAAGATTTTTGAAAAAAATAATTTGGTTTTACTCACATGTAAGGAAAAAGTTTGTTTTAACATAAAAGTTTGTGTATTGTATAAATTTTGTTCAAAGTAGCTATCGTACAACTAAACTTGCTTTTTCGTTAAAGCCAAATAGATATGAAGTAAGTCTCAATAATGCAACACTAGATGATATGCATTGCTATATACAAGACCTGGGATCCATGTGTCTCCTAAGACTGACTTACTAATCTGCCGCTATCTAACTTGTACAGAGCAGAGAGCAGCAACAAGCTGGTGTCAAGTTCTGCCAAATGTAACAGCTTTGTTCTCTCGCTTCGATGAGCTGCTTACAATCCCTGCAGCTTTTATGGTCAGCCAGGCTCCCCTCCTCCCCCCCAATCAGTCAGTCTCAGGAAACGATGAACAATATGCGTGTTGTGTCTATTTCTACCACGATGTTTTAAACGCACTGCAGTGTCCCATTCTGAGATGTGTAGTTGGGACGAGTCCCTTTGCTTCTTTCTTATTTGCTTTGCACAAAAAAAAAAAACAAAAACAAAAAAACTACTTGGTTGATTTAGTGCTTTTTTTACATTTTCTTGTGGTTTCAGACAATCGCCTTGAAGTTCAAATGACTTCTTATTGTTTGAGATTTCCTGTTTTCAGTTTTGGGAAACTACATGGGTTTCATCTGCAAACAAAGCACATTCTCTTCTTCTTTGAAAAAATGTGTATTTCTGAAAATAATGACATGTCCTATAAAGTGGGTCCATCCCATATTTTCAGGTCAAATAAATCATAAATCTGAAAAACATTCCCTAAAGAAAATGATGCATTTGTATTTGAATTAGATGAGTTTAAAGAACAGAGTGGATACTTCATAGGACGATCAGAAATAGTTTAGTTTCCTGATGAAAATATTTTTATTTTGCTTTTTTTCTGCAAAGAACAGGGTCTCGATGTTCACCATCAACTGAGATCGATGAGCTCCTGTGACCTGTTATTATGACCTGTTTGCCTCAGCAGAAGATCTCTATTCCATTTTCTCTGCACATGCCTTTTGTTCGTTTATGGACAAGACTGAGCTCAAAAACGTGATCTGTTGTCCATCTTTTTACATGACCAAATCAATCCTGACTGAAATCTACATCTCACAACGTAAAGCATACATTCAACACAACTTCTGTCATTTCTAGCTCATTTTTGAGAACCAAATGAGATGGTGAGTAAAATAGAAAGTGCTAAGTGTTGCAGACGCAGCTTGGTGGAGCCTGCATGGAGCGCCAGAGGAAAAGCCTGAAGGCTGGGTCAGCACAGACGCTTCTGCCTCCGGCTGCATAAAGTCTGTCAAGAGCCAAATAAAAAAAAGGTGTGAGTGTTTTTTTAGTGACTGTGTGTATCTGAGCACAAAAACGGCACATGTGTCTGTATGTGATGGTTCCTTTGAAGAAGAGAGAACTGTGAGCAAATATAAAAAGTAGCTGTGTGTGTGTGTGTATGGAATCCAGTGTGTGTGCATATGTAACTACAAAGGAAATAGCTCTTGTTGGTTGGATTTAAAGGGTGGAGCTGAATATCTCTTTGACAGTGACCATTGTGTCCTATTATATTTGTTGTTATGCATCAATTATGGAGTGTGTTTATTGTTACAGCCACAGCCATTTACTTAATGAAATTAGCAGGCAGGGCCATTCCTCTGTCAGTGTGTGGACCAAGTTCATCAAGGACTATAGCACTACATGCAGTATATCATTTTCAAAAACAATATCCTTTTTGCATGGTTTTGAAGAGTAAGCCTAAAAAATTAAGCATGGATAAAAAGAATACAATCTGTAATCTATTTTGTTCCACAGGATGTTTTACATTCAGATTCCATCCTGTAATAACTGGAAATCATGTCAAAGAAGCAGCATGTATCTTCTAATTAAACTGAGCTTTAATGCTGATTGTCTTAACCAAACATTACCAAACATTCTTGTGTTGTTTGGTAATCTGTACTAACCTTCAGATATATTCGCAAGATTTAGGCTTTATGTAAAGCCTCAATGTATTTTTGCAGGTTTGTTTGAGCTGGACCAACAGAATATAGTCCACCACTGTAGTGGAAGGAACAGAGTGCATTTTATTCAAATAAAAACCTGAAAAGTGTGGCATACATATTTAATGTAACTTCAATGAATATTTCATAGAACAAATTTTTTCTGGGATTAGATACATCTGCAACCTTTGTTTGTAGAGACTGAAATTTCTGCCCACTCTTCTTTGCAATCAGATAGAATGAAGAGTGTAAATATTTTCAAGTTGTAACATTTGCATTTCATCCCAGACTATGACTGGACCTTTATAACAAATGAATATGCTTTGATCTAAACACTCCACTGTGGTTCTTACAGTTCACTTAGGCTTGATGGTGAACCTTCACCCTTTCACAGCCTCCAACTAGTTTTCTTCTATTACTGCCCTGCATTCAGCATCTTGCCAGAAACCTTTGAACAGGTTTACCTCTTCATGCTGATTTAAAAAAAAAAAACATCCCTAATGCACAGTGCTGCCACCTGCATCTTTAGTATTTGAGATTGCGTGTTAAGGCTGACATGTTAATTATTCTTCACACCTTATTTTAATAACATGCTCTACCAAAATTGGCAGGTTTGTGAAGGATAAAATTAATAGTTGTACTGTTGACATCTGATCTCTGCAGCTCCTGTGGAATACCCATGAGCCTTTCTGCTACTTCATTGATTGATGTTTTTCTTGCTCAGTTTGGCAGTTTTGTGGACGGCCATGTTTTTGTAGGCTTGCAGGTGTGCAGATGGCAGAGTGAACAGAAAGTTCAGAATATTGCTTCACAATGTAACCCTGCTTGAAAATTGTCCCCGACTTTATCCAGAACCTTCCTGCTGTTTGTCTTCGTCTTTGTCGTTCTGTTTTTTTTGTCTGATCACAAGTAGTGATTAAGATTGCCTTGTGAAGATGAAGGGTTGCACTGGGATATCAAAGCTTAAGAAGGTAGTTCATCACATTTATGGAGTTATTTTAAGCATTTTATACATATTTCTCATAATAGTGATATTTATTTCCATGTTGAAAATCAAGACATATACAATACAACACAGACTTTTCAGATTTCTCTTTCTAATCAGTAAAACAGCCATGTGGTCTTTTCCTTCCTTCTCGATGACTTGCTGTCTGGTGTTGACCTATCACATAAACTATCCACTCACTCTACATTCAAGTCTGCAATGTGAAAAAACTCCATTCAGAAAACACACTGATTGATTATGGCGAAAGCCTGCCGTGTTTGTCTCAAACAGTTTGCTGCAGCACACCCATCAGCATGTTTTGGCGTTCCTGACATTTTGTTGTGGTTGTCGCACTGGTGGAGGTGGTGATGGTGAAGACAGGGGTGTGTGCAAGTGAGAACGACAACAGAGGCGGGAGGTCTGAAAGACTTTGTGAGAAAGTTTGTATTAAATTCCCATTTCCCTTCATTGTGTGCCGAGCTGGCCTGGATCCACACGCACTTATCCTGCTGGGAGCCCGAGAAACGCTCACACGTCTTGGGGCCCCAGATCACCCCAACCGATTCCTCCCTAACTGCAGTTTCAAACCCTTGACCTTCATCCCACCAAACCCCCCTGATCTCTGATAAAGGAACCATGTTCAGTTCTAAGTGTGCGCTGGAAAACAGGATAACACCAGTGAAAGGAGTAAATGTAAACATTGCTAAATGAATTGATGAAAGACAAAATGGCAGAATGTGAGATAAAGCATGCATGTGTAACAAATATTAGCAGATTTTAGATGCCTCCATCAGAGCAAGTCGAATTTCCCCAACGATAAGCAGCCGTAAAAGCCTGATAACAGTGTTTCTATGGGAATTTTGATTGGGCTTTTGCTCTTTCAACAATTATTAAATCACACTTTTCTTAACCACATGTTAAAGAATGTATTTATATACCAAAACATCTTTCTCTACTTTGTTGTTTTCCACCGCAAGGTAATGAAGAAACAGGGAAGCCTGCAGTTTATGTTGTCAAGACATTCATTGAAAGACCAGAATGAAAAATGACAATACATCCTTAATGTCAGGATGGTTAGTCTGTTGAAAAACAATGGTGAAATGACCGACTGCATGGAGAAAGATTCCATCCGCAAAAAGAAAATCAAAATCTGAGAATCTTTCTGGACCAACAAACACCTTCCCATGGTTTAGTGACATATCAAGTATTCACAGCTTTTCACCAAAAGAGAATAAAAAAATACACAATGAAACTGATTCTATTCATTTCTAAATCAGATGCATCAGGACACAATAATGTTTCTAACCACAATGTCTCTGCGAAGAGACGATCCCCATAACATCAAAACGACCCGGTTTTGGACCAGCAGCAGACAGATGTGGACCAAATGCTTTTCCAAGAAAGACAAGCTCAGATCTGTCACCACCTTCACACAAAAGCCTCCAAATGGTACAGCTGTGAAAATATCTGAAGAGATATTAAATCAGACTCCTGGCTAAAGGACATGAAAGCATAAGTGTCAAAGTTTTGGAATCCATACCCTTTGTCACATGTCACTTCCTTTGTCATATTTCCTCTCACTTTCCACTGTATACATTATCACAAAGCAAAAGCTTCCATTTACATAACCTACAGAGGAAAAACCCTCAAACAGATGGAGCAGTGAATGAAATGATGACAATGGTTTTGATAGAGCAGAAAAACAAACAAGAGTTGGCATAGTGACACAGGGGACAACATGGATGGGTTTCAAATGACACTAGCAACTTTTTAAATAATAATAATAGATAAATCAGTCTAATGACCAGGTACAGAATCTGTTAAGTAGGTTTGTATGAATCCTTCACTAATCCGTAGAGCAATAAATATCAATAACTATCCCAAAACAAAGAAAAATATTGAGGTTTTTGACATTTTTTTTAGGATAAATGGATAAAATTTCAATAAAAACTGAAAGACAATTAAAAACTTAACATTAATGCAATCAATTATTGTATTAATTATTAGTCATACTAACATTTGTCAACTATTCACAACAAAAATCTAAAGAAAATATACTACTTAGTAAATAAAATAATGTGAGTTCAAATAAATGCCAATTTATTTCTACACACAAAAGATACATTTTTATGAGAGTATTATTGAATGTTCAGAACATTTTGACAGTATTTTAAATGTAGGATACAACTGAAACTACATCTAGCAGTTATGAGATTGCCAAAATTTATTCTGTTTTCTAAATGCTGAAATAATGACAGATTTCTATGTTTTTCATATTTTTAAAGGTCGTGGTTTTGTAATGGCCTCTATAAAACACTGACTTAGTTCTCATCAAGCCACTTTCTAACTAACTTTGGGGTATGATTAGTGTCACTGAATATTTTGTTAAGTGAAAGTTTATTTTCCAGGCTAATGCCTTGAGCTATTGCTTCAATATTTCCTCACAACTCTATTTCTTCATGATGTCATCTATTTTGTGAGGTGCAGCTGTTCCTTTGGCAGCAAAAGAGCAATAACATAATCCTGTCACCCCAATATTTACACTTGGCATGATGTTACCAGGCTTGTAATCTGCCATGTTTTATTTTATTTTAATCTAAATGTAAAGATGGCCATTATGACATACACAGTTTTCACATATCTGTCCATTTGCATATCTGCAAACTATAATCTAAATTTCTATGTGGCATTTAGAGAAGTGGTCAATCAGTCCATATTGGTGCAAGACTCTTTTTCTTCTGGATTCAAACATGCACTTCTCAACTTCAGTGAACATTTCACTTTTGTTCTGCAGTTGATTTGCACATTTCACACCAAAACACATTGATCTTAGGAATACAGAACTATTTACCTTCCTGAAAGTTGATGGTTGGAGACTTTTGTTGAGTTTATACTTGAATATTCTCATTTGAACAGGTGAGCAAAGACACTTAGGGAATGTGGAAATTTACACATTGAGGAACCAGGATTGTAGAGGTCAAATATTATCCTCTTCATAACTTAATTGTAAATATGACATTGATGAATTGGTCACTTTTGAAAAGTGTTAAGAAAAAAACTGTTCTGAAAAATATGTCTGAAATGTGCATCTATGGTGTGCATGTTGTGATGCAAAGAGTTAAAGTACAAAGCACATTATCTCATTCTAAACCTTCATTTAAATAGGATGTTCTAACTGACTCTCATGGCATATTCATCTGAATATGTCATGACTCCATGGATAATGTCTTTGTAGTTATCAGCGCTTGCCAGGAAAAGAGTTGTCATGAGGTCAAGATCAGCCAATTAGCTCCACTTTCAAGACTTCATGTAATTATTTCACTTTGCTCTCTGCAAAGACAGATTTACATTTTAGAATGTTACATGTTAGTTCATATTTAAAATCAAGATATAAATCATTTCAACTGTAAAATTAACAAAATAAATCAATATGAGGTAAACGTTGACATATAATGACAGACATTAAGGGAAACTCATTTGAACATAATACATGCAGAGTTTATAAAAACATTAATATTTTGAAGATTCTGGCATTCTTCCTGAATGAATAAAAAAGTACTTGTAACCAGAGTTGATTGAGAATATGTTGATGAAACTCAAGGAAAGTAGTGAATGAAGTGTAAGATTGAATTTGCTGTTTTCATGTTGCAGTACATTTAATAAGTCTGTTCCACAGGAGCATGTAATTCAAAGTACCCTTTGAATCCCTTACTTGTCTACTGCAGACACCCACATCTAACCTCATATGACTGTATCCTAAAGTCAAGTTGGCAACAAAACGAGTTACTGACAAGTTTTACAGCCTCATAATTTGGGTATCAAGTTTCTAATGACAGGAATTCTTCCCTTCTTCCCTCCCATTTCCTCGGGCTCCACCAGCATTACAATTATAAAACATTTAGATTGACTTTCTGGTTATTATCAAACCGTAATACAGACTGACGATTATACAGAAGTAACAATGTTACCATTCATGTACAGTAAGTCTGTCAAATTGTAGTCAACAGAATTTTATCAACCCACATCAGAGGTTTCAACGTGTACGTAGGCAAGTTTCTCAAGATATAAAAGAAGAAAAGGTCAGTATGATCTATACAGTCTTAAATAGCTGAAAGAATGTTCAACTCTATAGGTTTAAATGCAGGAAGATCAGTGAGTAGTAATACTTAGACAACATGGGAAGACATTTATTGTTGCATCAGTAACACTAAATGTTACTGATGTTGCAAAGTGTTGCAAAGTGGAAGTGTTTTCTAATACAGCCCATGAAAAAAGCAAAAGAGGTTCTATTTCATCTTAAAGTCATTTCTATTTGACTAAAATGAATAACATTTTGGAAAGCAAAAGCATATTTAGAAAATAATTCAATGAGGTAAATGTTGCGATGTCACAACACAGAGGACTGTACCACTTCAAATCTGAATATAAAAAGTAAAATTTTTTACATAAAATATTTTTTGTAAGGGCGTCTAGTCATACCGTCTATCTAATTGTAATGGATAAATTGACTTTAGTCAATAAGTCTATACTGAATTTAAGACAGATTATTGATTTCAAAATAACCAGATAACCAAAATAATATTACTACAAATGTAAAAAGACAGTCATTATGCGCCATTAATTTGAAACACACGTCCAGCCAAACAACAGGTGGCTGGACGTGAACTGAGTTCATTTAAAATCAAGACTAAAAATCCACCTGCCTTTGCTAACTAACTGGAAAATGTATCAAAATATTTGACATATTTGATGATGATTATTCTTGATAATTTTGATAATCTTATTTGACAAAATATCAATAAACAAATTCAACTTAAAAACAATTTTCACGCTGTTGTATTTTCTTTTAAAATAGAAACACTGTATGTGAAAAAATGAAATGCTTCTTTGATTCAGTGGTTTTTAAGAACATGTTTTCACTTAATTTCAGTGTCCAAATTGTATCATTCCAGCAGTGTGGTGTTGAATTCATGCATCCTTCATAAAACACAGTTTGAAGAACTATTATTAACGTAAAATCGTGGCCCTTTGTAAATTTAGGTCTTTACAACAATAAAGTGTAGTGATTTTTAACTATTCTTTTATGTCAAAATAAATTAGTCAGTTAACACCATGATAAGAGAAAAATCTATTTTTATGGAACTTGTTTCTTCTTATATGAAGAATGTATTGACATCCATTGTGTTACTTGGAAAGATGTGTATTTTACGCTCTGAAAAATTATGACTTAATTCTTTTTTCCCATCCAAAATGGTCTTGCTGTGTCTCCCATCAAAATACAAGAGCCAACAGTTTAGCCACATTGTTTTGACAGTTACAGATTGTCCTTTTCAGGCATTTTTTGAATTGTCTGTCTCTGTATGATAGTATCTGCACATTAATCACAGACACACACACCAAAATCTACTTGGGCACCAACATATTTTGCATTAGTTTGATACACTGACAAAAAACATAGTGGAAACCTCAATATGAATGACCTGCCATCAACCCCATTCTGCCAGTCAGGCTCCTGGGATGAGACTGGGAATGTGGCTGGGGTGATCTGGGTCCATCGCCAGATGTGGAGTACAGTGACCCACCAGTCGACACCACACACACCCTCCATGTTTTCAGGATGTCAGCGTTTCAGGCCCTGCTGACCTTTCACAGGTAGCTGTGGTGCAACCACAGACATTCACCTCATTAATGTTGTTATAGAAAAGCTCTGAAATAACACAAAGGAAGTGATCATCAAAATTTAATCACTGGCTTTTTTTTAAAGTAACACTGCATACGCCTAGTCTGCATAGAGTGTTGTATTTTTTGGCAGTTTGAGAAAGATTTTGCAATGTGCAGAACATGAAGATTCTGTGTTCTCTGTATATTTATCCAGATCTTTTGCAGCAAACCAGAAATACATCCAGTGGCTTTATCTTCAGCAGTGGAGATTTGAGCAGTGAGTTTCCATTGAGACTATGGCCACTTTTATGGAGAAACTGTATCTGCTATGTTTAGGTTTTTCTGAAGTGGTCCTTAGCTCTTGAAAAATGTTTGATTATACATTTGCTTCCTGCAGGTGGTTTGTGATGAGAAGATGTCCTTTCCTCTTCTGGACTATGGTTCCTACAGTGTTCACTGGAACCTTCAGAAGTTTAAAAGTGCAGCAGCAGCTGCTATTGCCAATAAGTTTGGCAAGAGTAAAGTCTATATGTGAAGGATTGTTTGCCTTTTCAAATTATTCCACTTCACTCCAATACTTCAGTAATCAGAAACTTCTTTTGAGGCAATCAGTTAAAGCTGTACAATCTTAAATTGATGCATTAAAATATGTTAAATTATGTGACTTAATATGATAGTGTCAAATAGACAGTGCTCCAAGAGACAGTTTAAGAAAGCAAAAAAAAAGAAAAAAGTGAGATGGAGGAGCTGTTTTTGCTTGTCTAAAGTGTCTAAAGGACTTGAGCCAGATTCAGGAAAAGGTACGTCTGCTGAGGGCTGATATGTGTGTGAAGGAAGTGGAGGGAACACAGGGGCAGGAATCGCCCTGCAGACCGGAAAGGCCTTGTGGAGGTGATGGTGGGGGTGGAGGTGGAGGGTGTCCGCTTCACTCTGATAGCTTGTTTGAAGCACGCACACACACACACACACACACACACACACACACACACACACACACACACACACACACACACACACACACACACACACAATCATACGGAATAACATATAACACATCGCTCTGCAGGCCATAGATTCTTGTTCCCACCAAGCTAGTCAAGAGGACATAGTAAGTCAGATCTTGATGGCTAATGGCGGCAAAACATGCATGCACACTTATTAACTCAGGAAGTTAGTGTAAGTGCATTTAATTATGTGCAAAAGTGCTACTGTAAATACAATGGTGCAATCAACAGTGATTCTGTTGTAGGAAATCCACCTTTTAATGCAGCAGCAGTTGGAGTTATGAGCTGCAGGAAATGATCCTTAGGCCTTTTGTTTGATTTAAGACTGGAGCACTTCATTGTAGATAAACTGAAAACATTAGCAGCTCTTTTAATTGTTCTGCAGTTGCCCTGACATCTATTAAAGACATATGTAAATTAGTCAATAATTGATTAAAATGTTGACATATGCAAAGGTTAAACTTTATTAGTGGACACAAATGGAAAGAAATAGAGAAAAGCCTGGTAAAAAACTGTGAAGTGCCAAGTGAACAGCATTTGTTGTGCCAACAGTGTTCTATTCACAATGCATTCTTTTTCACCAACATCCTTTATTCTTTGTCAGGGTTAAAAACCAAACACTAAAGCAAACAAAAACAGGAAAAGCCAACAGTTTAAGTTGTTTCGCAGACTTTGTCTAAATTGCCTCCATGTTGCAGAGGATGACTGTTTTTGGTACATTTGGGTGAGAGGTGTTAATTTTTTTAAACAAACACCTGGTTAACAAAATTAATTGATAGTTATTTAAAAAATCTGAAGTTGCTTTAAGCAGGCTATAAGGCATGTGTCCAATAAGAAAACAATAATTTCAACCATTAGAGACTTGACTGGAACTTGAAAATAATGGCTTGAAAATGTGCAAATATGAACATAAACAGTGGAAACTAGAAGGACACTTTTAACAGAAGCAGTTTATTTATTCAGCTTCCTCTTATTTTTTATAAAGTGACTATTGTTAAATAGGATCTGTTAAATTTAGAACAAGCTATTTTGCAAAGTTGATGACTTAATGGAGCATGCGTTCACGAGCTACTGTCTCAATGCTAAAATCAGACGTTTTGCTGGAATTTGACGTTTTTTTGCATGGTTGTTCATGTTGCTAATGAAGGCCGACTGCAGTCAGACGTCTGTGTGTGAACAGAAGAACATGGATGTCCCACAACAGCACACTGTTTGCAGAATCTTATTCATAATTTCAGAATTTTAATGTTCCGCCAGCCGTTATTGGCATCCAGATTTACTGCATCCGTCCTCTGCTGGTGCAGAATTATATTTTATGTTAATGGTGAAAAAATTGTATTAAATAATGACATGACCCTTCTGACTGCAGACCCTTTCAAGACTACGGGTGCGATTTTGTACCACATGTTGAAGTGACACAAATAAGACTTTATTTTGGCTGAAATGATCGGACCTTTCTCTCAAAAAGTCAGACTTGGGTCGTACATTTCTGC
The DNA here is from genome assembly GCA_903067075.1 of Micropoecilia bifurca. Lineage (NCBI taxonomy): Eukaryota > Metazoa > Chordata > Actinopteri > Cyprinodontiformes > Poeciliidae > Micropoecilia > Micropoecilia bifurca. Next base: position 7,446 of record CAEGAF010121513.1, on the reverse strand, counting down.
TGAGTGAAAGTTGCTTTACAACAATAACTTTGTTTACCAACTATCAATTACATGATCACCTTTTTTATTTAATTTTCCATTCTTTAGATAAAAAGAATAATGTGTTTTCTTAAGACGTCTCTAAAAGGTAAATTGTTATTTATTAAGTCAAAACGTTTCTAAGTCAGAAGCTGAGCGATGGACTAAACCTTATGTGCTTCTTTGTGTATGTTTTCTCATGGCCCCGGTTAGAGAGATTTTATAATTTCCATCCAAAATTTTATGTATCAGCTAAGTCATACTGGAGGTACCCTAAATAATACAGTTAATATATGCACTGGATACCAGCAGTAAAACCGTAGAAGCATTAGTAGTATGATACTCTGTCATTAAGTGTCTCTGGGCTCTCTCACTTTTCACATTAACAGACTTACAGCTTCAATAACAGCATTAGAAGAAGTGCAGCTGGAGCATATTAAAACTGTGGCGACTTCAATGCTCAATCCAAGGTAGATGGGAAATGGGTGTGTTATAATGCTCCTCGTTTCACCTTCACTAAGTGTGTTTCTGTAATACTGGGTGCATTTGTGCTTAAAGCTTTGGGGGTAAATTCATGAAACCCTGACATCCAAAACAAACAGTGAACTAAGCAGGCCTGGTTATTAGCATCTCATTAGAATGAGTCACTTTCTTCACAGAGACAGTAATCTTTTAATCAAATCCAGACCTGGATTATTGGGTATCCAGTTGCATGTTGCAAATGCAACAGGATATTTAGCATGAAAAGGTTATTAAAGGTAAAGAAAAAAATATTTCTTCCAACTATCTTAGAGAAAATGTAAGACTGAGTCTAATGCATTTCTTCCTCTTTTAATTATTCTCATGAACTCAGGGACTCCCAAGACCATCCAGCACCACAGGAACCAGCAGACTCTAAGAGTTTTAGGTTTTAGCCAAGGGTCAGTGTGGCAGTTCCAACATCCCATCTACAGGGATGTTGGAACTGCCAGGTCCTGCTGGTTCCTGTGGTTCTGGCTGGTTTTGGGAGTCCCTGAGTTCTGGTCGCCATTCTGGACACTGGCTTGGCACAGCTAACATGAGTTCCTCTGTATTGCATCCACCTGAGGGTGGCCACCTGTGGGAGCTCTGGGGGTCCCTGACAGAAAGTCTCCACTGTGCTAAACCTTTGACCTTCTATCAAACTCTCTCAGAGTTTGATGCTTGGGGCTCGTGTGGACACCTGGCCACCATGACCAGATTCTCTGTTCTATCTGTGCATGGGGATGTGGTGGTGAGGTAGAGTGGGGGTTGGATCTGTGCTCTGCATCTTTCCTTGTGTCTCTTTGCAGGACGCTGCTCCTGTGCTTCACTGCCAGGCTTCCTTCACATCAGGGAGACAGCTACTCTCAGAGAGAGCCTGACTCAAATGTTACGATGTATGGCATTTTTCTAACCCCGTGATGACGAGTTGCTGTGTGGTGAATCACCGTCGTACCTTCTCCAGAATAGTTTAACAGAATGGTTAAGTCATACAGGAAACATCTACTTCAGCAGCTCATGTTAAAAATGGTTCCACAAGCTACTGAATCACAGGGTGAGCTTAGTTTTTAGACCTTTTAACTCTTTCCTTGCTTGAATAGTATTGGCAGGAGACTATTGTGTGTTTTGTACACTTGAGCTTACATTAAATAATTTCTAAATCTCGCAAAGATCAGATGACTCTTCATGACAGGTGAAACTCTACATGTAAAAAGGGGGGAGGATAGTATCTCGTTTCCTATAACCACAAATACATGAGGCCCTTGAGATAAATTTTGGGGTGAAAGTGAAAAAAAAAATGCAGATGCAGATGTTTTATTCATAGACATATAGATTTGAAGCAGATGTGTAGAAATCCTGTCTCACATTTTCCTGTTTCCTGACAGGGCCACAGCACATGGACTCATAAGCTCCAAACTATGTGAAAAATGTGAAACTATATCACCTTGTAAAATTCACACCTAGATTTGTTTCAGAAGGGAAATGTTTTTAAGGGAGGGTGGGGGTAATGAGGGTACAAAAGAAAACTGGCAGTTACTCTCCGTCCAGCAAACCTCCAGAGAGCTTCGGATTGTCTCCTCTAGATGACCAATGGCCAGACACAGGATTGTTTGTCACATAGCTTTTCCTCCTCAAGTGCAACTGTCCATTGTTATGTACAGCACAGCACGTGTTGTTATTTCCCCCTTCTTTTAAAGACCTTGTAAGGTTTTCCCATCTTCTTCACAAAAAGAGCCGTGACCCCAGACCCCGGCACTTGTCTTGCAGAGCAAAGAGTAAACAATGCAATTCAGCAGAAGTGCAGAAGTGAGTGAGGTGTTGAGGGGAGAGGAGGGAAGAAGTGTCCTTGCAACATCATTTTATACAGATTATGAGAGTCTTTGTTATGATCTGAAACCATCCAGAAAGCTAAGAGAGGATAAAAAAATCAATGTCATGCTGTCTTTGCAAAATAAAGACTTGTATTTTAATTTAAAACCAAAACCATTTAATATATTTTTGCGCTGATAGTTAATTTTTAAACAGCACAACGTATTTTGACCTTACGCACTTATGAGAAGGGCAAATAAATAACCGTTTCTAAATAATATTTTTCTCAAAATGTATTAAGAAAAAAGTCATTTGCAATACACAATACTCAAAATTACAGGAATGAAGAACAAAAAGTTACTACCAGCCTTTCTCAAACTCCTACATCTTCCAGATGATGCTGAGTTATCATTTTTGATTCTCAACCCATCTTTGTCCCTGATATTTTCCACAAGACATGCAGCTGAAGCATCCTGGAACATAAACAGGGAGGGAGGTAAGGAGAATCGGTACGGGAGTTAAACGTAAAGATACAGGAAGGTCAGGAAGTGGCGCTATTGTTCTCAGGGTCACATCGCTTTTCCTTTCAGAACCTCAGAGGCATTTCTCTCTGTTCAATCTGTGGATCTGATATAAACAAAGCTTCTAGACGCCACAAGTATCTAGTCACACATCCTTTCCCAAGAGGGAGGAGAAAATGTTTATGTTTTAAATTCACGAGGCAAAGTCTGTCACCTGAGGCAATTACATGCAAACAGACACACCCAGAAGAAGAGGAGGCAAATCATAACTAAAGCAAATATAAAACAAAATAATTCTTCAGGTTATGGATGGGTCCATGCACAGAACATTGGTAAAAACCACTTAGATTTGTTAGATACTGTGTCACTTAAACACTGCTTTCGCTATGTGATTAACTTCTTCCTGGTTTGGCACTGACCAAACCAGTATCTCATTGGCCGGTGAAGTAACCAGTATCTAATATCTCATTGGCCGGTGAAGGGCAGGAGGAGGTGAAAGTGGGAGCACACCTTGGTAACCAAAGTTACTCATTAACATGTTATTCTGGGAATGAGCTGCAGAGCACAACAAAGATCAACCTTTGCACAGCACTTCTCTATGTCACAGGCAAAAGCAGAAGAAAATGTTGAAGCTCACTTGAAGTATGTGGGAAGTGGAAGAGAGCAGGTGTAATCTGATACCGCTGGGACTCTGATGACCAGGTAAGACCTACTGTAAACAACTGGGCTTTTAGAAGGGATTTCACCAGCAGTGTTTAAGACAGGCTGGGTAAATGTTTCTCTCCTGAATGCAAGTTTAACAAGGCTACTTACAAAAACTGCGTAAATGTAAAATTTATTACATTTGATTTAGGCAATATAAAAGCACTCAAAAGCAGTCAAGCTAATAAGCTATTTGGTTTGATGACCTTTAGAAAAAGTGCTGAGAAAATATAACCAGCCTGACTTGCACTGAAAAAAAAATTTTCACATGTTGTTCCTTTAATGTAAGACGGCAAAATTTTTACAGCAAATAGTTGAACAGACTGACTTATTATTGATCTCTAGTTGTAGTTGCTGCACTACTAGTTGTAGTGCAGCAACTACACACTGGCCAAACAGTCAGTGTGTCCTGTAACACATACCAGCCAACTTACTTGTATCTCATGATTTTCTGTGGAAATGAAGTCTAAGAGCGAGGAGTAAAACTTTAACAAGAAAGTGGCAACATTTCCATTCAAAAGTGGAAACAGTTGTGGTTTAAGATTCTGTTTCAGTTTGTATACAATATATGTACCAGAAAAGATGAAGCTAAATGCATAATAGGGATTGTAAACTGCGACTGTAATTCAATATTACTTTAAAGTAAATGGACCAATTAATTGGCTGCACAGTGGCGCAATTGGTAGAGCTGTTGCCTTGCAGCAAGAAGGTTCTGGGTTCAATTCCCGGCTCCAGTCCTTCTGCATGGAGTTTGCATGTTCTCCCTGTGCATGCGTGGGTTTTCTCCAGGTACTCTGGTTTCCTTCCACAGTCCAAAATCATGACTGTCAGGTAAATTGGCCTCTCCAGATTGTCCCTAGGTGAGTGTGCATGGTTGCTTGTCTCTGTGTTGCCCTGCAACAGACTGGTGACCTGCTCAAGGTGACCCCGCCCCTCACCTGGGACCCCAGCTGGAGAGGCACCAGCAACCCTCCCAACCCAACCAAGGGAGAAAAGGTGTAAAGAAAATGGATAGTAATCTCATAACTAAGAGAGCACAGTTTTCAGATCTGCCTTCAAAATATTAAGCAACTGACAGCATTACTTTATTGTTTCTGTTATTTTTGCCATTTTATAATTTGCTTGCTTGGTTTCAACACTTTAGAAAAACATTTTAACTTTCTTACACTTGGCAAAAACATTTTAATCTATTTTATAGTGTTCAGGTTTCCTTTGATCAGTGATCAGTCGATTAAATCTTGAAAAGTCGTTTTATCTGCTGACCAAATTAACCAAACCAAGGATTTTTGTTTTCTAGATGAATCATTCAATGTCTTGCTTTAATACAATTTTTTTTAGTTTAATAAATGTGAGATAATATTTAGTGACATATGCTTTGATGCATAAATCTGGATGACCTTGTAAATTATGCTTTTTTTCTAGGAAGCAAAGCTGCTACCTTTATGAAAACATTTATAAAACAAAGCTGTAGTTCAGTTTTCTTCTCTCTTTTTCTTTTTCTCAGGAAAAACAGGAATTGGTAGGTGACACTTCAACTCAAACATCAATTTGGAAATCACTTCACGTAATTGTTTTGTGTTCTTTTTAAAGCATACTTTGTACAGCCTCTATTTTTAATAACATATACTGAGCAACATGTGGGACATAAACTGTTTATACTTCAAATAGTTATAAACGGCAGCAGTTCGCCTTTACTGGATCACACTTCCACATTATAGATTGTATAAACAGGTGAAAACGGATAGTTACAGTATTTCTTTGCTAAAGCAAACACACTATAAAAGTTTATTGCATGCTTATTGTATACATTGTAGGACTTTAGTAACACTCCTGTCAGTCTGGTATAAAATGGCTATCAGCAGACATCTGAAAACTCGTTACTTGAACTTTTATGAAAAAGAAAACAAACGGTTTTTTTCTAAGTGTATCAGTGTTGCTCTTAGGTTTAATCAATCACACTTATCAGTCTCTGTTAACCGTTGCTCAGCGTTCAATAAATTCTATGCCTGTCTATTATCTTTGACTTGCACTGCCACGACCTGACTCTGTACATTTCAAAGCAAACTTAAGTCCAGAACCTGGTGGAGGGACAAAAGAGAAAGCCTGAAGCTCACGTACATCTTTTTGTTTCTTAGCTTCTTAGTCAGCGTTTATACTGAATAACCATGAATTATCAATATTTGTACCACAGATAAAAAAGAAGATAATGTTGACTTGCAGTAATTATATAAGAAAACATATTTTCTGCAAAATCTTAGGCAAATTGTGTGAAACAGTTAATTTTTGAATAAAATCAAACCTCTAATTATTTGGGCTTTTTGATATGGTTTGATTACACTCAAACATGCAGAATATTATGAGGTTCAGCTTAACAACAAAAATAACATTTGTCACCCTCTGTCATTGTTAGAGTTAACAGACACTTAAATCTTAATTTGGGGCAACAAAACAAAACATGACAAAGATAAACTGGATTTCTTTTATAACATTTGTTTGCAGATGAATGCAGGTAAAAAGAAGCAAAGTTAGCCTTTATCACATCCATGGATTCACGTATTGAAGCGCACAAGAGGAACAACACCCACACATAAAATGCATACTTCTATCTCCCGCTGGTCCACGTCCTGCTCTGCGCGATGTGTATATTTTGTCCTGCTTTGCTTATGTGAAGACAGAACAGGAAGAGATAAAGGCAGCCCTGTTGGCTTGTTTACAGCTAACAGTGCTGCAGAGAATGGCAGGACAAGATGAAGGGGAAGAGGCCTAATGGCTGGAGTTGAGCTCTCGCAATGAAAAATCACCTCAGGGTCAAGAAAGTGAACAAGACGTGCCGAAACCTTAAAACATGCCTGAGAAAGCAACAGACACACAGTAGGGATTGAAAAAAAGTTCATAAACTGAAGATGGAGAAACCAGGAGAGTGTTACACTAACAACATGATTTATTTTCCTTCCAACGCTAAATTATCCTGTTGTAAAACCATCTAAATAAAACAAAACACAATTTGGCTGAAGGACATTGTAAGAAGAAAAACATGAGTTAGAGGACTGTAGCTTCTTTACTCTTTGCCAGCCGCTGTCAGTGATATCTAAACAGTTAAATCTCTGAGAACATGCAAATACTTACTATAACAAGAAGAGACGGCAATATGCAGACGTGCAAATCAGAATATTTAAATAACTTTGGAGAGAACAGACCTGCAGCTGGGCTACAGGCAAGTCAAACTGACCCATTGAGCCTCTCTAAATTTAAAGGCAAACTGAGTTGATCAGCCTGGTAGTGAGTGAATTTACTCTGATAGGCTAATTTTACATGCTATTACAGCACAAAGACCTTTGTGTCACATGGGCATTAAACTAATCTGAACAGGACATATAAAGATCAGAATTGTAATAAGATGATATGGAAAGTTTTGATTGATCTGTGAGACCGTTCTTTTTCAAAATCTTTTTATTTTTGGGCCTTCAAGTTCAGTCAGCAAAGCTATATTTAAAAATTAACCCTGGGCATGAATCAATGATCCCAGATGTTTCTCAGTATGTTGCCATAACCTTGACCAAACACTGATATGTTATGAACTAAGGTGAGGTTGAGCTCTAATAAAAGGTAATAACAATTTGTTAGATTAATGACTTCCTTTCCTTTGAACTAAAACCAAAAACCAGAAAACGATTAAAGACAAAACGTTTTAATATGCTTCCTCAGTCATAAAAATATCAGCCTCAATTTTAATAAACATCCAACTATTGAATATCTATTTTGCACTTCGGTGAGAGATTTTATAGTGTATGAACAGTGGTGGGAAGTAACGAAGTACAAGTACTTCGTTACTGTACTTAAGTACAATTTTCGTGTATCTGTACTTTACTTAAGTAGATTTAATAATGGGTACTTT